>CAWYPQ010000181.1:0-62653 GCA_963965965.1 Trididemnum nubilum
TCTGAAATGGGTCCAAAGAGGTACGAAATTTGTCTAAATGCTGCTAAAATTGCTGTTTTGTTTTTGGAAAAATCACAAAAATTATCCAGCGGCTGGGTGCTTCCCCTCAGACCCCATTATTTGATAAGCGTGAGTTGCAGCAATTTGCTCAGCACGTTGCCCAATTATTGAGACTTTTTTCAGGCAAAGTAAATTTGTGGTACCTTTCGGTTGTAGCACTCCACTACCCCCCCCCCCCCCCCCCCGGAACAAAGTTTTGTTTGAGCGACTGGCCTAGTAATATGCTGAATGGAGTGGTTGTGTTGCAGTATGGTTACTGAAAGTGACAGATCTACCGAAACTAACAATTTTATTACTAAGTATTCTAAATCTTATCAAACGGAACTCATTCATTCATCAGCAAATGCACATCCTAAAATCGTTAGTTGCAACCCACGTTTGATTAAAAACAATGCGAAAGTCAAACTAGCACTACAAAAACTCAAGCAATCACCCATTAATACGTAATTGACATTTATATCAGCAATAAGTTGACCAGCATATCACCCGCACTATATTCTCTATCTACTGACTGTGCCTGCATAAAAATTAACTTTCAGACTCACTACAGTATATGTGATCCAAACATAGTCCCATAGTAACGCAGAGACTGGCAACATTAACGTTGTCAACCACAACAATCTCCTTAGTTTTAGAGGAGTTTTGAAGTTTAATTTTTAAATTTTAACCCTAGATATGTGAAAAATAATTGATTATCAACCTTTTTGTCCCGTTTTTTTCATTGTTTGAAGTTATATACCTTGAACAGGAAAGTTTTTGTCTTTACGGAAAAAATTCGGCTGTGGCAACATGACAACATACAATAAATGAGTTAAATTAACGTACAATGCTCCTTAAAAAAATTATTTGAGACCAATTTCCAAAATTATTAAAATTCACGAAATAATTTATTTTTTCCATTACCTTTCCACCACTCATTATTTTGCAAAATGAAAATTATTACAAAACAATCAACTACGTCATTTCGTTTAAACTTAATATGACCTACAGCGCAGTGTCCGTGCATTCGCCAAAGTCTTCCTGCAGTCTCAGTGGGTTCGCAGCAGAGATGGAACCGGTCAGGATTTTCTCGACCCGACCGGTAAATTTCAAAATCATCGCCGGTTGACCGACCGGTTTTTGACCGGCCCGGTCGACCGGCATTTTTACAGAAGGTTTTTGTTCACTTTTCAATGTATCTAATGAAAAATTTTCAAAAGGGGGGGGGCATGGGTGAGGTGTTAAAATTTGTGACTTTGAACGGGGGTCTCAGAAAAAAAAGCAAAAAAAATATCTTATTTTTTACAACAATGACTAAACATTAAGACCTTTTTTATTTAAGTTTCGGTTTGAAAGACCTGTTTTGAGCAGCGCAAAACGTGCACAAAATAAGCATAAAAACCACTGGAGGGCACAAGTTAAATTATATTAGACGTTCTTTCTAATGATATTATGCAAAGGCCAAAAATTGAAGTTACAATTTTTTAGCTATCTGTTACAGATTATTTACAATTTGTCGAGCAGCAAACACTAAACTTTTTTCGGCAGTGCTGCCTTTGCAGTTACAAAACGATAAATGAGAAAAAAATTACAGCAGAAGATAGGTAACAGTAAAAACATACGAACATCACAATACTTGTACTATTATACCCAAAAACATTAAAATGATGGAGCAATAACATTATATAATATTGAAAATTATGTCAGTAACTGCGTGAAAAAACTTAATAATACTCATAACAACTTGGGTGCTTCACTAACAGCTTGAGAATTTATGAAAAGGATCTATTGCAAAACATTATGTACTGGAAAAGTTTTTTAGCTCCACAAAGATTTATATACGACGGAACAATTAATATAAATTTCTGTGGAGCTAAAAACCTTTACCAGTACGTAATGTTTTGCAATAGATCCTTTTCATACTTTCTCAAACTGTTAGTGAAGCAGCCTAGTTGTTATGAATATTATTAATTTTTTTTATGCTGTTAGTGATATAATTTTTCAATATTTCTTTAGTTTCACGCTGTTAGTGATATAATTTTCAATATTAGATAATGTTATTGCTCCATTATTTTATTGATTTTGGGAATAATAATACAAGTATTGTAATGTTTGTATGTGTTTACTGTTACCTATCTTCTGCTGTAATTTTTTTCTCATTCATCGTTTTGTAACTGCAAAGGCAGTACTGCAAGTTGTTCTGAAGAAGCTTCCCGGTTTGGAAAGCGAAACGTCAAACCAATAAATAAACTCATCGGTAGTACAAAGTGGTTATGAATAACTATCCCGATAAACGCAACGCGTCCGTTATTTTCATTGAAAACACTAAACCGTTATGACATTGGCTAGAAAACATTCGAAATATGATGTGCCTCGGCAGTTTGTAGAAATGCTGCTACTTCAGAACAAGTCCTGGCTAGTTAAATATAAAAAGAATAATAGCTATGTCTTTCTTGCCCAGTGTAGAGTATGGTAAATTTAAGTAAAAAAAGGCTTTTCAAAGCGACAAGATTTTAGCATGTACTAAAAAATCTGTAATCAGCGTCACTTCTACTTTTAAGCTGATGCTACAATGCCAGGTAGTGAAAGCCTCTTCCACATGCATGCTTTATTAGAATCTGATTACCGCGATTTTAACGTAAATTTTGCACTTTTTTGCTTTATGCCGTGGCCCAAAGTGGTGGGGGCATGGCACAATACTCCTACCCTAAACGCGTCCCTGGACGTGCATGTCTTAATGGTCACAGCATATTAGACACAGCTTGAAACCATTTAACAAGTGTTTTCGAAAGGTGTGGTTTGTTAATACTGATTTGTTATAAAAAGTTTTATTTATGATAAAATATTAAAGTATATTTCGGTTGGTGCTTAGCTGTCTTTTAGTTGCCAGAAAGGAGAATTTGACCGGTTTTTCAACCGGCTTGATCGGCCGATCGAAGAATCTCCCCCCGACCGGCAACCCGACCGGCCGGTCGACCCGACTGGTTTCCATCTCTGGTTTGCAGTGCTGTATCAGTCAGTTTGATGACGAATTTACTGCGAACTTGCGGAGACTCCAGTGCGATTCTACGGAGACTAAACGTTGCGAATCGAAAAAGTTTTGCACAGATTGAAAAATTTTTTCGAAGGCGACTTCACTGCGAATGCAATGTTGCTAATACTTGCAATAGCAAAAACAATTAATAGAACCACAATTTGTTGACCAAATCTAGTTCCAAACACAAGTCCTGAGCGAATCAATAAAAATTTTATAATAATAAGATATCATAGATTTAAAATATATAAACAACTAAACTACAGTACAGCAAAAAGTTTTTCATAGGATATGTATTCGTAGGATCCCATCATCTGATTAAGATGTGCATTTGTAAATGGCTTGTTTATGATTTTTATTTTTCAAAAGCAGAGAGTTTCAGAATTATCAATCCAATCAAATTTTTCTGTATACTCGCAGTAATATGCCGAAGTGTGGAACAAGATTGCAGAACCCATCCCAGCGTTAATGCGCCTACTGGAAATACTGTTTCTTTTTCGAAGAAATCAGGGTGTCGAACCGTTTCAAATAACGGTTCGGGTTCAGGTTTAGCTCCTGCTCAAAATATTTTTGCGGTTCAGGTTTGGTTCGGGTTCACTTGAGCACCATTTTCGAGGTTCAGGTTTGGTTCAGGTTCACTCAAGTAAAATATTACTGGTTCAGGTTCGGTTCGGGTTCATTGACTTAAAATTTAACTGTCGTTACTCGTTTCGTCCAGAAAAAAAAAGGAGAAATTGCTGATCTTATTGATGATCACCACTGCTCTTATTGTGCGTGTACCAGCGCCAGCGGCATCCGGATATGGAAAAATATATTCTTACTTTTGTTAGGGGTTCAGGTTTGGTTTGGGTTCACTTGGGCACAATTTTGAGGGTTTAGGTTTGGTTCAGGTTCACTGAAGTAAAATTTTGCTGGTTCAGGTTCGGTTCGGGTTCACCAAAATGAAACGGTTCATTCGGGTTTACGGTTCGGGTTCAGGTTCAGTTCGACACCCTGGAAGAAATGTCATAACGGTGGCAAGCGGTTGGTAACACAGTGTCCGAATTTACCGGCCTGAGATTTGAACCTCAGGCCTACCACTCCAGAAGCGATTTAACATAAAATCGGTTTCGACTACTTACTTATCTTCAATTACTATTAAAAACTAAATACAAACTGTATTTGAACAAACAATAAACATTAACACTGTCACTAAAACTGGGATATGAGTTACAAATTGCAAATGCTGCGACACTATAGCAAAACGAAGTAATACTACTGTTCATAGGAAAACACTACTGGTCAAACTATAGATTATAAACTAATTGCAACTGTAGAAAAACGTATGAAACACCGCGTAAAAAGGGTGACTGTGACTTTCATTTTGCGAACACAAACAAACAAGTAATTTTATTTAAGTATGCTCAAAATTTCAGATCCCGTAATGACGATTCAAATCAATCAGCAATTATTTTTTCTGTCTTAGAACCCGCAAATTATAATTGTTACAAATTGCTACAAAAACCTTGTTTGTTTTTTGATCTTACTATTAGCACCTATTAATATCGAAAACGCGACGCAAGATGTGCAATTTAGATTTTTAATTACTCAAACAATTTCCGCGATTGCGAAATGGAGTCTTGCTTATGTGGTCGAGGCGGTATTTAACTTTCGCCATAAAATAATGATTATTTTAAAACACGCAAGTAGTTGAACTTTGCTTTGTTGTATTTGTCTTAGATAAAAAAAAGTTATTAACTAAAAAATTATTTGTTGGAAATAAGTGCGACTAAGCTCAATGCAATTAATCCGCAATAAATTTTAAACATTTTAGTCACAACGCAACTTTCGCAGTCACACAAAATTGAAAGTAAAAGCGTAAGCCAATCATGCATTTTAGCGGAGGTTGCAAAAATTACGCAAAGCAGATTTCAATTTTTCGCTTTGGCTACATCTGATTTTTTTTCTTAAATTAACCATAAATCAATTCATTTCTAACGCAGAAAGTTATTCAGTGTTTAAATGATAAAATATTCGAAGATGTTCAAGAATTATCTATTATAATTTAGCTCCATATTGATTACACTGCATATAGTGTACTGTATAGTTAAAAACTCATGGTCGTCCTTTTAAGCTTAGGTGACAAAGCAAGATTTAAATAAGGTTAATATTATGAATTATTTTGCCATAGAACCAATGCAATATAATCTACACATCATTGTAAACATCTATTTTTTCATGCGTATCGAAACAGCATATCCAACGTGAAGAAATGAAGAAAACTAAAATCGTCTACGCAAAATAGTCACCGCAAAACCTCCACGACACGAAGCTTCATCGTTCGATACATATGATACCATCTTATAAATCAATCGACATTACAATGCTACATTGATTAACTTCAACACCAAAAAAGTTCAGTTAGAAAAGATAAATATTATAGCTTTCAACTTTCCAGTCACTGCGGAAAATGTAAACCAGTATAAAAATGTTATGATTTTCATGCAGTCTTTAAATTATTAGCCTGAGAGTTGTAATAGCTTGCATGGGCAACAATTTTTCCTAAATAAAACAGTTTCAAGATGCTAATTAGTCTACTTATTATTTTAATAAGGAGCATTTTGGAATTGATTACGATGAGTCTTCATAAAAGTGTTTTTTGGTAATTTTCACATTTTAGATGGCAAAAAGTTTCAGAATTTAGCCTTTAAAATTTGTAAGATTAGCTTTAAAACTTTTGTCTGTTGCTGCAATATGGCTGATTAAATTAAGGAAAATAATACGGAAGTTTATCTCTCACAAACTTCAGAACAAATTTTCTTAATTTCATTTTGTTTTACCGTTACTTAATATCTTCTTATTTTGAAAAATTGTTTGTTTAGTTAAAGCGACTAAAATTTTGAACTTTTAGAGACATGTTTGAGAAAAAATCTTTGCAACATCCGAAAAGTCTATCATCTTTCTAAAACTGTATAATCTAACTTAAATGCTTACAAAGTAAAGTTTGATTTTAACTGATTCAAAATAACTATTGATTACGAAAATAGACCATGAGGTCAAATCAAACTCTAATCTTTCATTATACTCGCTGTAATACGCCAAAACGTGTAACAAGTTGGCGGGGCCCATCTCAGCGTCCAATCACACTCTAATCTTTCATTATACTCGCTGTAATACGCCGAAACATGTAACGAGTAGGCGGGGCCCATCTCCGCGTCATTGCGCCCGGGCAACACAGCTCCATTCGAAAAAATGTCGCAATGGTGGCAAGCCGTTGGCAACACTGTGTCCAATTTGACCGACCCGAGATTTGAACCTCAGACCTCCCGATCCAGAGACGAAAGCGTTACCGTTCGACCAACTGGCCAGTTATGATAAATTGAATGTTTCACAAGTGAAGTTTATTCGGCGAAAAACATGATATTTTGGGAGCCGTTTGGGCGGAACAACTTGCTGTAACACGAAATCTCCAAGTCTTGCTATGTTTCAGTTGTTTTTTTTTGGATTTAGAATTTTTGGGTAAAAATTGATTGTAAAAACAATAAAAAAATCAAAACCTCTTAATGATTTTTATAGACAAAATGGTTGTGTGGTTTGACTTGTATATGGCAGGCTCTAGCCTCATATTGTTTTATTATTTGTTTGCAACTTTGGTGTTATCATAAAACTAAACTTCTTAGACAATAAAAAAAAAAGTAAAACAAGTTTTTCGACACTAGATATTAAACAACGTTTTGCCAAAATTGAACAAAATTTACCAACGATTAGAGTAGTATTGGAAACTAACGGTAATGAAATCAGAAAATTTGGTAATTAAAGTATTCATTTTAACGATAGTATCAATTTGCAGGGAGATGTAATCGAAAAGTTGACTGCACCGACGCATCTGATGAAATCGGTTGCAAGTGCCCGGGATGAGGAGTTCACATGCAACTGCATCCCGAAGCGAACATGCGCTTCAGTGGACGGATGCAAAAACAAAACTCAACTTGTGGATGGATTTGTTCGCTGTCCTGAACAAAGGATACTATTTAGGAATAAAACCAGAATTGATATATACAGATTACACAATGTATCAAAATGCAATGTTATCGGTTTTCCCGCGTGCGATAATTCTACTTGTTACCACACTCATTTCCCTACGTGTGTTGATGATAACTGTTATGAGTCACATGTGATTTGTACTTCATACTGTGATCAGGATCTCTGCCGGGGAGTTTTTCAATGCTTTGATAATCGGACAATTTTTCTTTTGCAGTTTTGCGATGGAATTGTGGATTGTTTTGACGGCAGTGATGAGTTCATAAACCAACCTGGTTTTAAATGCAATGACTGTGTTTTGCCTCAAAGCAATTTGTACGATGGTGTTGCGCATTGCGATAACAATACCGATCTCCGTCCCATTAAACAATTTTTCAAATGTTTTGATAATCGTTTACTAATATTAGATGAACAAGTGTGTGACGGCGTGGGTGATTGTTATGATATGTCTGATGAATGCCTGTGTGACGAGCATTTTGATGCTGAAATGTGCACAAATATGTTTGAAGACAACGATTTTCAGTGTTTTGATAATGAAGATCGAAAACCGTGGCACAGTTTTATAAAAGATATTGCCTTTGTTATCACAGAGGCATCTAGGAGTGGTTTTGTCGCATGTAGAACAAAGTTTAATGATTCTTTTTTCGCAGTACCTTGTGATGGTAGACCAGAGTGTAGAGATTTTAGTGACGAATGCCAATGTTCAAACCCACCGGCATTTTGCAACGACACTTGCCACTCCTACTTTCCTATGGGTGATCGCTATTGCGACGGTGTTGAAGACCCAGCTTGGCAATACATCAACAGGTCTGACTGTCCACGAGGATTTGATGAAATGTTTTGCCTGAAACGTTTCAAATGCAATGCCACTGGCAAAGTTAGCATTGACGTTCTAAACATTTGTGACGGAACGTCAGATTGCGATGATAGCTCCGACGAAAAAAATTGTTCTATTGCTGTAACAAAGATTTCTAGTATTTTTTCATCCGACATCGAAATGATAGCAAACCTGGGCATAAAGTCTGCATTTTGGATAATGGGGATTTTGGTGATGGTGGGAAATTCTTACGTAATCATCAAAAGATTTTTTTTTCTAAAAACGCAGCAAACACTTGACGGTATCAGTTTCCAACATTTCATTATACTCAACATATCAATCGCCGATTTCATAATGGGAATCTATTTGATCACAATTGCTTCTTATGATGCATTATTCTCTGGATTCTATGGTGAGGTGGATCGTGAATGGAGATCGAGTTTAAAGTGCTCGGTTATCGGAAGTCTGGCGGTTATATCGAGTGAAACGTCTTGCTTTCTTATGGTTGTTTTAACAGGTTTTAGATTGAAAAACATCACTCAACCAGTAGAATCGGTGAATGCTTCCCCGCGTCCTTGGAAACTTTGCATCATCTTGGCGTGGCTATTTTCTTTTTTCCTCGCCATTGCTCCAATGTTACCCCAAACATCTCAATATTTTCTTCATAGCTTCTCGTATTCCAGTCCATTCCAAAATGGCACGTGGTATTCCACCAATCTAGAGCAATTTGCTTGTAGGCTTTCAGCATTAAGCAACAAAACCATTCAATTTACTGGTAATATATTTCAGTCAGTAGAAACGTTTGTAGCAGGAAGTTTTCCCAATGATGCGTCTGTGAAAGTTTTTGGTTATTATGGTGAAACCAGTGTGTGCATGCCCAGGTTTTATGTTGCTTATGGCGAAAGTTCTTGGGAATTCACTCTTGCAATGATGACACTCAACTTCCTAAGCTTTATTTTCATTGCTGTTTTGTATTTGATTATTTACAAACCATTCCACTTCATCTTCTGCCGATTTGGGAACCAAGAGGCCCAACAACCAAGCTGCCACAATGCAGAAACGTATTGCTCGCATCATTGCAACTGACTTTTGCTGTTGGATTCCCATCTGCATCATGGCCTTTGTTAGACTCGGGAGTTGAATTCTCGGACATCGCCTATCAGATCAGCGCTGTTCTGTTACTCCCAATCAACAGCGCAATGAATCCAATACTTTTTTCTCCAGTTTTAGATAAGTTAATCGATTTGTGTCGACACACTTGTCAAAGACTGAAGAATGTGTGTGGCGTGTAGTTATGTTTTAGCGTGAGATGCAAAAAGAAAACAAACTGCATGATCCGAAAAATTAGCTTAAACGTGCAAACATTACGAGCTTCATTTGGTTAAGATTTAAAAACATTTGTGATGAATTTTAGGTTTCAATTTGTTTTTGGGTTTAAGAGCATAAACATTTCGCCATCGCCTTTAAAATTCATTTATGTTAATTTGTTTGAAAACTTTTAAAGCGGAAACAATTGTTGATGAAGTGTTTTCTGTAAGTTTTTTTAAAGATTATGTAAATTTTTTAGTTGTGTCTACGAAACGAATTTTTTTATAAACGTAGTGTGTTTGAATGATGCTATTCATAAGTTACTGTACAAAAATTTCAATGTTTGCTGGATGTTTTTGCTTTTTTTCAAAACTTTAGCAAATTAGCTTGTAGAAAGTTTTGAAATTCTTCATTAATTACGCTGGCGAAAACGAGTTTCAAAAATATGTTTTCGAAATTTGAAATTTTGAAAATTTTACAAAATTTTTAACTCAGTGAACTTTATCAGCATTTTGATGTTTACTTGTTCGCATTTCCTCGTGATTGTGTTAGTCGCTGAGGAAAAAGCCAATTTGCTTTATTGTGTCCAATAGCTAATTTCCATTACCTTAGGGGATTATCAGTTTACACTAATTGCGTAACGTGACTAACCCGAAAATAAATTCTCATAGTCTCAAGTTTTTTTTTGTCATGGTTTTAATGTACCGGTACAACAACAAAATTCCAATATCGTTACAACCTTTAGATTTTAAAAAACCGAACACTTATTTACCGTTTAAACTTTCTATAATTTCGCTTGCTCAACCGTTTTGGATATTTTCGCTTTTTTTTGCTCATGAACTTGTTAGTTTCGCATTATTTCGGCAACTATTTTTAACATTTAACGATTCAGTTTAAGCGAGTTTTTGATCAAGTTGTAAAAATATGCGCATTTTTATTCAAATCACGTTCAAAAGCACGTTTTTCCGCAGTGTCCTAATAAAACAATTAAAAACAGCACATTTTAATAATACCAGCTAGTTGGTCGAGTGATAATGCGTTCGTCTCTGGTGTGGAAGATTTGAGTTTCAAATCTTGGGCCGGTTAATTCGGACACAATGTTGCCAAAGTCTCGTTATCAATGCAAGATTTTTTTAAAGTAAAGATGAGTGGCCCGAGTGCAATAACGCGGAGATTATCCTTGCAAACTTGTTGCGCACTTCGACGTAAAACAGCGAGTGTAATGAAAGATTTGATTTACCATTTTAATAGTCATACAACCGCAATGCTTTAAAATTTCATAGTGCCTTTAAAAAATTTGCGTTTGTGTTGTTTGTTTATTACAATAATCTCATACAATGAACGCTGATGCGTGTCATATGGCGAGTAGATTAGGGCTGTTATCAAACAAACTAATATTTGATGATATGAAATTTTCAATAAATTGAAAAATCATCAAATAATTTCAAACCTAGTTTCAAACATTCAAATAATAATAATTCTTATAGCTAAATGCTTTTTCTCAAAGAAGTGACTTATTTCATGTAAGTGGTGCTGCAGCTCAAAAACAACACGACCCCCATTTTCGACTGGAATACACTAAAAAGAAAGAGCTTCTGAAAGTCGCCAAGGACTTGTTTGTGAGGTTGTTCCGAGCATTTAAACTATAAAGTATTGCATTGGAGGGGGGACGCTTCCGCAGCCGTGACTCGACGCATTCGGAATGCGGCAGCAATCTGGTTAAAATTTTCCTTACACTCGGATGAGACCATAAAAATGGTCTTCGCCGCAAATTAGTACTGTTTTTGGCCGAAGTTACGGATTTTGCTCCCAAACATAAGCGAAGACAAGAAAAGGTCTTCGTCGCAGAATTGAATAGCTTGGGCGGTTATTTCGGATCCATTGCGGCTTCAGACCACTTTTTTGTCGAAATATCCAGGAATTCTCTTTTGGGGGAGAGTGCTTAATCTCGATGGGGAGACGCTAACTCTCGACGGAGAGACGCTAAATCTTAATAAAGGGACGCTAATTCTCGATCAGAGGACGCTTAACCCCTACCATTTAAGTGCTGGTTGTTCCCAAATGAAGTCATAGAAGAAAATTATGCTGATTGTTGCCAGCCTCGAGTTAAAAAAACAAAGGCAAAAGAATTGAATAATATTCTTTCCAAACATTCTGGCATTAGTTCAACTGCCATTCAAACCCCAAATATTTTGAATCTTATCAAGAAAGAAATAATGTGTTTTGAAGCCACCCGAGAATGCCCAAAAGCTCTCAGAATTGAAAATTGTCAAGATACATTTCCACCGTCTTCAGTAGAAACAGAAAGATGCTTTAGTGTGCTGGACTGTTTATTACAAGTTGAGATTTTGCACAACTGACTACCTGATTGATTTATTGTGTTTCATGCGCTCTTACTTGAATCAATAAAACTTGTCAGATTTGAAAATCTCCAAAATATTAGTTGTTTGATAATTTTAAAAAACCCTTATTTGATAACAGCCCTAGAGTAGATTGAATTTCCGATTTGATTGCCATTGGTTACAAGAGAAAATACTTATACCACAAATTGTGCTGCTGGTCATACCTGTGTGGATTGTAATGTAACATGGCTAACAGAAGTATAATACGTGTTACCGTATGTATTCAGAATATTATTGATTTTGATTTAGAGTTGGCGCTGAATTATTTTTTTAAACTTTACTGCAGTCTTCAGCCACTTTTCTTTACGCTTCTGTGAACTTTGGACTTTCATCTGACAAATAACTTTTGAGTTTCGGCGGTTTTCGTTAACAATTCGCCGCCTTTGTGAAGCTAATTTAGGTCGGCCAACAATGTGGGTAAAATTGTTAGGAGCAAAGTCTATCTTTGGTTTATTTTTAAAGATATTCTGTGCACCTTGCACCGGTCCACCTGCTGCAATCTGCAGTTGGTTGAATTAGACTAAGGATACGATCGTACTCTTAAACATTTACCCCCACTGTTTTTTTTATGATTTTTCGAAAAGTTTTTCTTTTAAATATTGAACATGTGGTTTTGGCCTATTTATGCCCCTAAGTGTCTCCATGATTTTTGTGTTGAACTTGCGGTGTAATAGCGGAGATTTTTTTTAATTGTAAAAGATTTTTTGTGTCGATGTAGTGTGCTGCACAATAATTTAGTGCCTTTTGTTTGCGCTTATTATCTGCAAACGATTTTTAAAAACATTTGCGTATAGGTTCGAGAAATTGTTGTTTCATGTTTCCTTGTTCTGAACAATTTCGCTAGAGTGGGTTAGCTGAGATTATACAATGCACAAAACAGAGCAGTAAGGAATCCTCCTATCTAAAACCAAAGATTAAATGAGTTTAAAAAAAGACAAAAATTGCTTGCTCTAATTTTACTATAACTTGGTTTAAATTTGCATTTTGGTAAAAAACACTATCCAAAACTACTAAAAAAACAAAACAAAAAAGAACTCCCTTTATATGTTATACCACGTGTCTATTATAATGGTCTATCCGCAAAATATACCAGCCTAGTTCAGCTGCTGTTTCAAGGAATATCAGCTGGTTTTAGCGGCAGTTATTTAAGGGTTGATTTTACGTAGCAATAGCCTAGCTAACGAGAGGTGATATTTCTTGAAACAGCAGCTGTTCGAGGCTGCTGCTGCTGGTATAGTTTGTGTGTCTAGGCTATCATGACAGATATGGGGTGGTTCATTTTTGGCTTCTTTGCAGAAACTGTTTTTCTTACCAAATGGTAGGGTTAAAAAACTTGTCAATCTTGAAAAGATACTATGTAAAATACATTCAAAATTGATGTCATGACGTCTCAAAAGTGACGTGATAGAATAAACAATTTTGACAAAAAACTAGAAAGCCGATTCATGATACTACAAAGTACTCAACTTATCGACATGGTTGATAGCTCTGTCGAGACAGTAGTAAGGATTTTTTACCCCACTTCAACACCTTTTATTATTCATCTTATTTCATTAAAGTGTAATTATTTCCAAACAAATGATTTTTTTTAAGCCATTTTTAACACGAATAATTTTTAACGATTAAGTCGTTTTTTTTTTACGTAAATCAGTTTGTTTTTCTGCTCAAACTATTAAGTTTAGAGAGATGAGCCAATCCCAAAGAATTTTTTTTACTTTTACATACTTCCTTAAATTAAATTGTATTGAATATAACCTTAAATCGTAAAAATTCTCAAACAAAATTTTGTCGATAATCATGTCTGGAGTAGAAGGACTTTAAAAGCTTATTTGTGATTGAAAGAAGCATACAATGTATTTTACGTAGATGCGTATTTTTACGTAGATATATTCTATGTAAAAGTAACTTTCTGCGCAGAAGTAAATACTAAATAGTATATTTTACGTATTTTTAACAACACAGAAAACGCTGTCGCTTATGTGCGTTTAATTGCACGCAACACAACCGCGCGATTTTACTCTCTGTCATGGACGCCATTTCATGCCATCGATCATTGCCTGCATAACTCTAGTGCAGCAACTATGATTGATGAAGATAGATATTGTAAGCGCTGTAGCGCCCTGAAAACAAAAACAGCTGGGGGCGTAAAAAAAAAGATGGTTGATTCACACAGTAATCGAAGAATGACAGAGCGAGGTTTCTTCACCAAATTTGTGCAAGAAGTATCAATTAGATAACGAATTATTTTCCAAGTGTTTTTGTGGCGATCGCAAAAATTTTACTCAAATTCTCTTGTAGTTGAAGAAGATATCGCAAAGATTCATATTTCTAAAATGGTGATAAGAAATGACTAGAATATTTAGAGAGACTGAACAGCACTTTTAGCTTATATTCTGCATCAAATGTTAAAAAATGCATTTTTTTTTGATTTTGTAGAGAAAACAAATCAAAAGCTTTTGAACCATATTCTATTGAAAGAACAGAGAAACGTTTCGGTTGGTAACTAGAGTATCAGCATAATCAGATTGTAATAACACTATCAATCTCATCAAGTTTTAATAAATGGCGATACCGGTATTAACAAAAATACATATTGTCAATAGATTTTAATTAAAAGCGGTGAATCATCCAGCCAATTCCGGTGGTTTACAATAGCTAAAATTGAACTATTTTGATATTTTTTGTTTTGATTTTGGGGCTGCGGTTGCAAAGATATTCAACAAATGCAAAAAAATATCACCCGAAAAAAATTTTTGGAAACTCCGAGTTTTGTTCTTACCGCCATAACCAAAGTAGGCCTAATAGTTTAGAGAACTGTGGTTTTGGCGGAAGAACAAAATTCAGAGTTTCCAATAACTTTTTTCGGGGATATCTTTTTGCATTTGTTGAATATCTTAGCAACCGCAGCCTCAAAATTAAAACAAAAAAAATCAAAAATTATAGTTCAATCTTAACTATTGTAAACCACCGGAATTGGCTGGATGATTCACCGCCTCTAATACTGTGTCATAGCGCAGACCAGTGCTTCTCAACCATACGCGTAGACAGGAATTTTGATTGGGGAGGAGGACCCAAACCACAAATCACATGCAACGACGTCGTCAGAAACTTCGAAATAGGAATTTTTTGTGGGGCAAAGGTAACGTAGAATGGAATATCAGAAGCCGTGGACTGGGGTTGGCACGTAACTAGGAACTCGTTCAAGGAGAGGGCTTAAAGCAGTAGTTGAAATGCGAAAATGTCTAAATTGAGAGACGTGTGTTGAGTAAAGAAGTGTACTGTAGTTCAAAGGTATCACAGACGGGGTCTGGGGGCGGAGCCCTCAGTTTCCGGAGGGTATAGGGGTCTGATGGCCAAGCTCCCTGCCGTTGGACGATTTTTCGTATTTTTTTTTGGAAAAAAAGCTATTTTAATACCATTGGATCACATTTCGCACGTATTCGGAGCCCCATTTGAAAGTACTAGATTTTTAACATTTGAAAGCCCAATTGAAAAAATAAAGTTGTTTAGTACTCCTTTTACGTGCAATTTAAGTCCAAAACACGTTTAAAATCTTGCATTTTGGGGTTAAATTTTGTAAGTGATTTGGCCAAGGTGGAGGGAAGTAAATTACATTGCCACCTACAAGCTTTTAGCAGTAAATGACAATCAAGTCGAATACTTTCCTTAGAAATTGTTGTTTTGTCATAAAAAAAACAGTTATAGGAGTACATATACGGCCAGGGGGCCCTTGCCCTCTCAATTCAAAATTTTGTTCAATGAGCATTCCCCTTACTGTAGCTAATTTTTTTCAAAAGTATTTTGTTGCATAAAAATTGGCGAGGTGTAGGTGAATTTTTGTTGAAAAATGTACAATAGATAGTTACGCCTACAAACCATGTTATTGCTAGGGCCGGAATTACATTAAGTTGGGCCCCTGGCACTTTTAGATTTTTGCAATATTTTTCTGCCAAATATAGGTGAAGACCAAAAAAAAGTCTTATCTGAGCGCTTGGCCCATGGCACTGTGCCATATGTCAAATCCGTCCGTGGTTATTGCATTACGTTTATAAAAAGGTTAGATGAGGGCCTCAGTTAGCAACTTTTAGGATACAAACCCTTAATTTCACTCGGGTAATACGTTTAAATTAGTTGGCAAACATTAAATTAAAGGGGTTTGAGCCCCCTAGAACAATATTATCGTTGGGGACCCATTTAAATTGGGGACCATTTAAATATTATTGTTGGTGGTATTTTTAAATTGGTTGGCAAAAATTAAACTGAGGGAGCCCGAGACCCTGGATCAATATTATTGTTGAGGACCAATTTAAATTGGTGGGCAAAAATTGTATTGGAGGGCCCGGGCCCCCTGGATCAATATTATTGTTGGAGGCCCATTTTAATAAGCATTGTAGTGGCCCCATTTAAATTGGTTGGTAAAAATTGCATTGAGGGAGCCCGGGTTCCCTGGATCACTATTGCTCTTGGGGGCCCATTTCAATATTATTGTAGGGGGCCCATTAAAATTGGTTGGTGAAAATTACATTGAGGAGGCCTGGGCCCAATGGATCAATATTGTTGTTGGGGGCCCATTTAAATATTATTGTAGGGGTCCATTCAAATTGGTTTGTAAAAATTAAATCGAGGGGCCCCGGCCAGCTGGATCAATATTATTGTTAATTACTGCTGTACGCGTGTACTGTTGTAAGCGAAGATGCTAAAAGGAACTGAAGGTGAAGAAACAATAGTATTTTTTGTGACATTTTTATCATTGGCAGCAATTCAATTGGGGGTGCCCGGGCCTTCTGGGCCTCCACTGGCTACGCCTATGTTCTCAACCGGGTATACCGTATACCCAAATGTATATCAAATCAAATTTAGGGTATACAACTGAGAAGGGTATGCAAAGAGTATACCGCTTCGATTTGGGCTTCTTCTTTAACTTAATTAAATACTAGATGGGAGTTTGCCAGCAAACCCAGTGAACGACCGACGCGTAGTATCAAAAAAAAACTGGCACCCTAGGTTAACCCATTAAAAAATTCATTTTTGGGGGTCCATTTGGGGGGTCCCCGGGGGGGTGGTACCCCAAACATGTCAAAATATTTATCTCTTAAATATCTACTGATATCAAAAAAAAACTGGTGCCCTAGGTTAAATCGTTAAAAAAATTTATTTTTGGGGGGTCCCCGAAGGGGTGGTACCCCCAAATTATGTTAAAATATTTGTCTCTTAAATATCTACTGATAACAGAAAAAACTGGCACCCTAGCTTGAGCCGTTCAAAAATTTGATTTTTTGGGGCCCCATTTTGGGGGGGTTCCCGGGGGGTGGTACCCCCAAATCATGTCAAAATATTTTTCTCTTAAATATCTACTGATATCAAAAAAAACTGGCACCCTAGGTTAAATGGTTAAAAAACTTGCTTTTGGGGGGGTCCATTTGGGGGGGTCCCTGGGGGGGTGGTACCCCCAAATTATGTCAAAATATTTGTCTCTTAAATATCTACTGATATCAAAGAAAAATGGCACCCTAGATTAAATCGTTAAAAAATTTATTTTTGGGGGGGTCCATTTGGGGGGGTCCCCGAAGGGGTGGTACCCCCAAATTATGTCAAAATATTTGTCTCTCAAATATCTACTGATAACAGAAAAAACTGGCACCCTAGGTTGAGCCGTTCAAAAATTTGATTTTTTGGGGGGGTTCCCGGGGGGTGGTACCCCCAAATCATGTCTAAATATTTCTCTCTTAAATATCTACTGATATCAAAAAAAACTGGCACCCTAGGTTATATGGTTAAAAAAATTTGTTTTTGGGGGGGGTCCATTTGGGGGGGTCCCCGAAGGGGTGGTACCCCCAAATTATGTCAAAATATTTGTCTCTCAAATATCTACTGATATCCAAAAAAACTGGCCCCCTAGCTTAAGCCGTTCAAAAAATTGATTTTTTGGGGCCCCATTTTGGGGGGTTCCCGGGGGAGTTGCCCCAAAAAAATTTCAGGAGACACAATTGCGTATGTACCTCAACAACTTCACACAAAAATTAGATTTCTATGTTTTGTGGTTTAGGAGAACTCGAGCGTACAAGATTTAGGAAGAAAAAAAAGGAAAAAAAAGGAAAAAAAAGGAAAAAAAAAGGAAAAAAAAAGGAAAAAAAAGGAAAAAAAAAGGAAAAAAATAAGAAAAAAACCTCATCGCGGCCGAAAGTGGGTTGGTAGGGATGAAAGGATATCTTAAGACATATAACCATGAGAAATATTTTTTGCCGTACTTAGCCGTTTTTGACTTAGACCGCTTTTTACGCCAAACTTTCGGGGCGGTTTTCGGGTCATAAACCCGAAGTCACGTGACTGATTGCCTCGAAATTTGGTACAAACATAAAACTCATTAATCTCAAACTGCTGTCAAAATTTCATGTAGTTAGATCAAACGGTTCTCGAGTTATAAGCAAAAGTCTGAAATCTCGCACTCATTAGTTAGAAAATGGCCGAGTAAAAACAAAGGAACACGCGACGCGAGCGTCGGTCGTTCCAATAATTGTGAAAAATTGATTCTACAATTTTTTATCATATTTTTCATGGCAAATTAAATTGACAATATTGCTCAGTGCAAAACCAACATGCAAAATTTGAAATACATGCAAAATTTGAAATTGTACGTATTTGCTATGCTAACTACTTATACAAATGCTATAGTTGCGTAATTACTCATCACAAAAAGCGATTGTTCGTCATAAATTTATGACGCATTGGTATTCGGTGAAAAACGTTGGTTTTAGAACTCCTTAGAAGTAGAACTGCTTAGTGATGCTAGCGCAGTGCCGTTGCAATGGGAGGCCAGGGGGGCCTTGCTCTCCCTAACGGATGCTTGTGCCTCCATTTCAGTTTACTCAAAATACTGTTTTTGGAACATCATGTAACGACAAGACAACCAACATTGATGAAAAAAAGAACAAACATAATTCTCATTTCGTTTGACATTTTATCAATTCTTTGCAAAATTGCTGGCCACCAACTGCTGTACATAAATGTGACGCAATGATACGTCTTATTAACACTTTTTTACGGATGTGTAGCGGAAGAAAGATGTAAGCTTAGAATCGTTTCCGGTATTTCGTTATTGATTATGCCTAAAACAATACGTAAAAACTTTTTTGAAGACCAACTGTTTTAGATTTTTAGAGCACACTCAAGATTTTTAGGTCGCAGTCAGTCGTGCAACCAGGGGCCAGGGTTTTTGGGGGCTAAAGCCCCCTATACCGAATCACTTAAAAAATTTAACCTCGAAATACGAGCATTTGAACTTGTTGAGGATTTGACTTGAAGTAAAGGGCGCGGCGGCTGAAGGGGCTAGGCTATTTAATTCTTTCAAAACTTCTGAATTTTAGCAATTTAGTCATTTATATTGCTTCAAAAACGTGAGAAATGTTGTTAAAATGGTGTTAAAATCGCTACTTTGTTTCGAAAAATCGCCCCGCATATGACACGCTTTGGTTGCATCAGTTTATTGAAAACAAAGCCTAAATTAAATAATTTTTGTACAAAAAAAATAAACAAAAAAACTTTTGGTTCACCCCTCTAAGAAAATCTTGGTTGCGCGTCTGGCCGCATTTACTGCTGCAGATAAAATTTTCCAGCAATTACGGACCGCAGACAAAACGAGCTACGAAACTTTACCGACTTATAGGTCTCTTTTTTCAAACATGGTACAGAATTTTAAAAATTTCACATAATATTTACCTGTGCAATATCAGTTTTAACTTGCAAAAGTTCAGTCTATATTAGTGCCCACTTACTTTTGGTTAGTGCCCCTCACTTCGCTCGCTCTCGTGACGGCACTGTGCTAGCGCAATGCAGTTGAACTAAGTGCAGTGCCAGTGTGATACAGGTCGAGAATCTTCGTTCTGGTGACCTTGTTGTCTGACTTTGATCAGAGTAATCGGAGGAGAGGGAACAATGGCATGTACAGAAATTGCCGCCGAGTGTGATTTGAAGGTTTGAGCGAGCTGCCAGGAAGAGTTGTAAGTCGGGCCGGGTGTTCAGGTCGGGCTCGGGCCTAAAGTTGACAAAAATTTCGGATTTAATCCTGGCCTGAGACGTACTTTTTGTCTTAGGTGCACAAAAATATAATCAAAATAACGTGGCAACATTGCTAAAATTTTTAGACCTAACTTAGTTTTCGGGTTTTCTCGGCCATGATTTGGGTTTCAAATTAGTTTTCAGGTTCGGGCTTATATTTTCCGGCTCGGGATGGGTTTGGGTTTGGGACGGGTTTGGGCCTGAACTAGTCGGCCCGTTTACAACACTCTGCTGCCAGGATTAGACTATGTATGAATTCAGCTGCTGATGAAACACTAGCCTAATGAAAAAGCTGATAAGTGAGTAAAGTGCTACCTCACAGTTGCAAAAAAATTTAAGCTGAAACTCTGCTATGTAACTTCTTTAGAAGTAATATGCAAGCTTACATCTACAGACTGCATATCTACAGACAGCGTGAACACATTGCTACTGAAAAGGTATACAAAATTCTTGCGAAATTAAAAAAAGTTATGCCGCGTCAAAAAAGGTTGAAGAGCACTGGCAAAGACATCGTTTGTATGCAAACACAGTTTGACACTTTGATAAATGAATTATTGAAATAGAAGTCGCACGTTCAGACACATTTTTTTTTTTTTGTTTTGTTTTATCAGAGCAAGTTCATAAGGACACGAGGCTCATTTTTGCTCAAAATTTAAAAATAATGCCGATCACAGCATGCTAGAAATGATTAAGAACAAGAGCTAATTTAAAAATCAAAACATCTATTTCTGTTCTACAGAAGTTTAAGATAAGTACATAAGCATGTTTTGGCGACTTTAGTCAATGGATTGCCTGTATTTTTTTTTTTTTTTCTTTCGGATTTGGCTTTCAGCAAAAATGGCTCTTTCTACGCTTTCCAGTTAAAAACAAACCAGGCTGAAATTTTGTGAAATTTTAGAAACAGATCGATAAACTCAAGCCAAAATTTATTGTTTCAAAAAAAAAGCATAAAAAAGGTAGAGAGACCACGAGTAGAATTTGGTCTACGTTGGTCGAGCGCAATCGTCTCTGAAACGGGAGGTCTTAAGTTTAAATCTCGGGTCAGTCAAATCAGACGCAGTGATGCCAATGGCCCGCCGCCTAAGCAACATTTCTTCAAAAGGAGCTGTGTTGCCCTGGCTCAATGACATGGAAATGGGCCCCGCAAACTCGTTACACGCTTTTGCGTAATACAGCAAGCATAGTCAAAAATTTTGTTTGATTTAGTCACGCATCCACCCTAATATAAATTAAAAATTTTTAACTAGCGTGATATTTTACTGTTACTATATTTTTAAAAAAATTCGGAGGGACATTTGCAGTATTAGTATAATTTCTAATAAAAAGATTAACTATATTTAATCAAACAGTATTTTCAAGAATGTTTTAAATAAAATTATGAATTCGATATTTGATGTCCGTAGGTATCTCGTTCCAAATTTTACACCATGATATTTGATGCTTTGTTTTACACGGGCAGTTGGATATCTAGATATGGTGTTTAGAGAGAGGTTGTTAAGTCGAGTATGCTAATTTACTTACATGTTTTCTTTTAAGGTACAGAGTTTTTGTAAAACAATTCTTGAATGCATACTCGCAATCAAAAACTTTCTAAATTTTTTTTGTGAAATACAAAGCACTGTAGTTCTGTAATATTTGCATTTGAATACCAGGACATAGGCGTAGCCAGGGGGTCCCCCCAAATTAAAATACCACCTATAATAAAAAAATCATGACAACATAGCCTAGCGATGTTTAGTTGCAGTTACGGAGGACAAGGGAGCCCCGGGGCCCCCTAACTAACAACCAGGGGCTACTAACTAACGACCAGGGGGGCACAGGGCCCCTAAATAAAAACCAGGGGGGCCCAGGGCCTCTAACTGACAACCAGGGAGCCTCGGGGCTCATAACTGACAAACAGGAGGCCCTGAGGCTCTTAATTGACAACCAGAGGGCCCCCAGAGCCCCTAACTAACAACCAGGGGGCCCCTGGGCCCATAACTGACAACCAGGGAGCCCCGGGGCTCCTAACTGACAACCAGAGGGCTCCGGGACCGATAACTAACAAATAGAGGGCCCCTAACTGAAGTCCAGAGGGGTCTATGGCCCCCAACTAACAATCAGGAGGGGAACAGGACCCTAAATAATGACCAGAAAACTCCGGGGCCCCTAACTAACAATCAGAGGGCCCCGGAGCCCCTAACTGGCGAACAGGGGGCTCCGAGGGCCCTGACTAACAAACAGGGATCCCCGGAGCTCCTAACCAACAACCAGGAGCCCGGAGCCTTTAACTGACGACCAGGGGGCCCTGAGGTTTGTAGCTGATGACGAAGGGTCCCAGGACAGTGGCCCCGCAATTCAAATTTTTAACAATTTATATGCAAAACCTGTGAAAAATCTAAGAGTTTTGAGCTAAAATTAGCAGATCCAGGCCCTCGTTTAACGTTATTATGAATTTAATGCTATAGCACAGGCGGTAATGCAAACCCCCAATTGAAATATTACCAATGATAAATGAAATGAGAGCATAGCCAGTATGTTGCCCTTGTCTAGAACTGCAGTTTCTTTAATTAACACCTGTTCACGTCATAATAATGTCATGCAATTCCTGGAGGTTTCAGAAATCTGTTAGGTGACTTGACACGAGTCCTCCACGTTTTGGAAAAAAATTATTTTACTTTTGCTTTAAATATTTTTTTGTTATGAAAGAACTTAAAGGCGCAATCTTATCTCAAAATCATAGGCGTAGCCAGGGGTGTGGCTTAGGGGGCCCGGGCCCCCTCAATTGAAATGCCACTAATGACAAAAATTTAACAAAAAAAGTTAAAAAACCTTGTTTCTTCATTTTCGGTTTCTTTTAGCATCTTTGTGTACAGCAGTACACACGTACAACAGTAATTAACAATAAATAATATTGACAACCAGGAGGCCCGGCGCACCCCCTTAATTCAATTTTTGCAACCAATTTAAACGTATAACCAGGGTGAAATTATGGGTTTTTGTCATAAAAGTTGCTACCTCGGGCCCTCATCTAAACTTTTTATGAACGTAATGCAATAACCAGCGCCGTAATTGCCATATGGCACAGTGCCAGGGCCCAGCGCTCAGATAGTGGGACTTTTTTGGTCTTTACTTTTGTTTGGCAGGAAAATGTTACGAAAATCCCCTAAGTGCCAGGGACCCCGCACAATGTAAATCTGGCCCAGGAATAACATGTTTAGTAAGCGTAACCAAGTTCAAGTTTGTTTATTGACGCCACTAAATAAACAAAAAAACAAAACAGATGAAACTGAGAACGAATAGTGTTATTATTAATAAAGAAAGCAGCGCCTGAGTGACGGCAAAGGGACCGCGAGGTCTTCGAGTCTGCAGCCACTTTGAAAAGCCATAATAAAAGATATGGCATCCTTTTTCGAGCTGCAACAAACTGACATAAAAAAACACAAGGAGGCAAAAACTGAAAAATACAAAAAAAACAACAAAAAAAATCGATTAACCATCTGTTGTACATTTTTCAATAACAATTTAACTCCACCTTGCCAGTTTTTACATACAAAATACTTAAAAAATAGCTAGGGAAAATGCTCATTGAACAAGTTATTGAATTTCAATTGAGGGGGCCTGGGGCCTCCTGGCCGTAGATGTACTCCTATAACTGGTTAACTTCATGAGAAAACAAAAAATACTAAGGAAAATGCTTGAGTGGATTACTGTTTACTCCTAAAATATTGGAGGAGGCAATGTGCCTTACTTACTCCTACATGGGCCAAATCACTTACAATTAAAATTTTACATCATAATGCAAAATTTTAAACGTGTTTTGGACTTTAATTGCAAGCAAAAAGAGGATTGAACAGTTAAATTTTTTCGATTGGCTTTCAAATGTCAAAAATCTAGTTCTTTCAAATGGCTTTGAACACGTGCGAAATGTGATCCAAAAAGATTAAAATAGCTTTTTTGTCCAAAAAACAAAAATCGCCCAGCGGCTGGAGGCTTTGCCCCTAAACCTCCATAACCATCGGCGGCTGGGGGCTCTGTTTTTCCCTCTTCCATTACCAAAAATAGTTTTTGCCCTCTTCCATTACCAAAATTCTGGTTAAGTACCAAAAGGATAACAGCTTCAGATCTTCCGTTTTACGATAGCTTTGCCCCACAAAAAGTTCCTTTTTTGAAAATTTCTGATGACGTCATTGCATGTGATTTGTGGTTTGGGCCCCCCTCCAATCAAAGATCCTGGCTACGCCTATGTACCAGGATAAATAATAATCGGTTCCTGTAGCAATTGCTTTTTGGATAAATTACCTGACCATTTCGGATTTTGATAAATAATTAACATCATCTTTAAAGGAAACTTTAAGAAAAACTATCCGGGTTTCATTCAAAATTTAGGCCTATAGTTGTCACCTCAGCAACAGTCGCTGGCGAAGTCTAGAAGCTTTGAGAAATTATCGCGTAGCAAATTTTTTGGAAAAAGTTGTTGCAGTCGCGTGCAAATAAACGGTTGTTTGAAACAATCGTAAACTTCGGTTTTTGCAATATTCTCGACGTCGTTTGCGGTCGTCTATCGTCCAGTAAACGCCGCTTAACTCATTTCTGAATCCTTACCGTTAAAATGAAAAGTGTGCGGTTGAATATTTCTCGTTTTCGTTTTGTTATCTTTAGTTTAAATCTTGGGTAAAAGCGTCATTTCCTAAATTGTTTAGCTCCTTCTCATATTTTCTCCCTTAATTTAGGTCAAATACAATGCACGTTTATAAGCGTACACGTTTGGATTTAATTTTGTAAATAACTTGGCTAAAAGGGGATGCATTTCCGTTAAACCACCTCTGGTTGGGCCACTGGAGACAACATAATGTGTAATGGCATGCACATGTTTTTGATATGATAATATACCAGCAAGCAGACTAAAAATTTTTCGAAGCTTTTTATGACGTTCTGGCGTTGGAAGGAATCATAAAGCTATATTTCAAAGCATCACTTCATTGCAATTTTGGCGACGAATGAATCAGATCTAAATGAATTTATTCGGCCTAGCCAAGAGGCCACACCGAGAAAAGAATTTCTAGAGGAAAATGGGAATCTGAGCTGCGACTGGTGCAAGAGTGTTGTGTATAGCATTAGTAATTGCTGTTACCTTGACGTTGTAAATCTGCAACCTACCTTTTTTGATAATTCTTTGACTCTTCTGCATTTTAGCATTCGTTTCCTTCACAAAAATTTTGACGCAATGTACAATTTTCTTCGATCACTCGATTTTTTGCTGATGTAATTAATAAGCCTCTCTGAAACCCGCATTAAAGATGAACCTTTGAGTGATATTTCAGTTAGGCTACTGGCTACAGCTTTATTCACGTTAAATCGCATTCAACTGCTGGAGGAGTTGCGATTTATATTTCAAATAAACTTAAATTTGAATTGTCATAAAATCAGTTTTCTCTGCATAACTCGGAATCCTTGTGGTTAACCATTTATACAAAAAACTGCGCTAAGTATTGGAGTCATAAACCGTCACCCATCATTAACTTATATCAACAAATTCTTAGAAGATCTTTCCACTGGCCTTAACCAATTCTCCTCTAACAATAAAACAACATATTAGATGGGAGATTTCAATATTAACTTAGATAAATTTAACCTATCTAAAATTTCCAATGATTGCATTAATAGAATGATAAGTAATATATCTAATTCCTTTAATTACTCTCCCTACTTGTATGACTTCTGCAGCTTCTACTATTATTGCTTATGTAATCACCACTGATTTGAAGCACAAAATTGTACCTTTCGTAATTCGTAGCGACCTAACCGATCATTATGTTATAGTATGTAGTATAAAAAACAGAGGTGGGCACTTGCGCCGCAATAATTGCGGCGCAATTATTTCACTTGCGATAGCGCTTGCGCCGCAATTAATTCTTAAACGGTTGCGCTGACGCTTGCGCTTTTGAGCGCAATCACACAAGCGCAAGTCAAATACGATTATAAATAATTGATTTTAGATCAAATGTCATAAAAGTAAACAAAAAAACATTTACGAGGTACATAGGCGTAGCCAGGTATTTTGATTGGGGGGAAGGGGAGGCCAAACCGCAAATCACACGTAATGACGTCATCAAAAATTTTCGAAAAGAGGGACTTTTACGGGACAAAGATACCGTAGAATGGAGGATCAAAAGCCGGAACTTGGGTTGGCTCTGGCTTTTGCTAAAGAAAAAGGACTTGAACCTAAAGTTTAAAAGATTTCCATAGTTGTATGAGTTAAGAAACGTGGTGAGCAAACTAGTTTAGTCCAAACGTATCACATACGGGGGTCAGGGCGCCGCCGCTGGGTGATTTTTGGAATTTTTTTTGAAAAAAAAAATAGCTATTTTAATTCCATTTGGATCACATTTCGCACGTTTTTAGAGCCATTTAAAATGAATAAATCTTTAAGAATTGAAAGCCAATTGAAACAATCAAGTTGGCTAGTCCTCCATTTACTTACAGATCAAGTCAAAAACTCGTTTAAAATCTTGAATTTCGGAGTTAAATTTAGTAAGTGACTTAGCCCTGGTTGGAGAAGTCAAGCACATTGCCTTGTGCAATATTTTTAGCAGTAGGCTAATTAATCCATCAAATATTTGCCTTGGTAAATTTTTGGTTTGTCATGAATATGGGCTATGCATTTAAATTAAATGGTAAAAAATTGAATTGAGGTAGCCAGGCCATCTACCTGGTTGTTAATATTAGTCTGTTGAGCACGTATACCGGTACTGTTTTATCAGGGATATATAGAACACCGGGATTGCTCGCTTCAGCGATTTCAGTTTTTTTGGTGGACAACAGAAGGGCTATTTTAGTCAGCTAAAGTGTCTTCGTAGAGATACTTGGTGTGCAGTGGAGCAGGTTAGCGTAAGTTAAGACGGCAAGGCGAAATTGCCGTTTTTTTCGTGAGTTTAATTTTTCAAGGAAAACATAAAGTTTAGAAGAGTTGCTCAGGTAATAAAAGCAATCCACTACGGAATTGGACTATATATACTTGGTCTGTTGAACAAGGCTACTGATTTCAATGGTAGTCCCAATTTTTATTTCTTTCACATTAGAACAGAAAGGATCTAGGCTTCGAAAAGTGATAGAGGCTCAGAGTTTGCTCTGATAATTGTTATAATGTAGACCTTCTGGAAAGATCCTTTTAATGAAATTAAGCTCTGGGATTAGCCTATTTTGAATTTGCAGTTTTTGCTGACAACTTTAGGCCATATTACTAGTAGCCTAATATCGATATGCATAAATATAAAAAGTGTTGGCATAAGCCTATCTATATGAAATTACTGGTTACCTGGGCTATGCTGCATATCATAAGCTTAGGCTATTAGTATTACAAGCATTAGTGAGTGCAAGAATAACCTAGTCTAGTCAGTTTTCTTGAGAGGTGAGCTGTAAGCTGTTAGTAGCAGGTCAGGGATAGGTATATAGAAACAGAAATGTCTTAGTCTACAATCTGAAACACCTGCTAGCATTGTATAGTCACTGTAAGGCACAATACGGTAACACCTGCATACTAAAGTTTCATCTTTACATCCTTTGGCTACGAATCTAATGTTTGATTTAAAATATTTGAAAGAAAAGTAAAAATTACTAGAGTCTTAACTAGGAAAGAAACAGTGCAAAAACTACCGTACAATTTAGGCAAATTGAAAAACACTTCACCTAATGACATTTATTTGCCAAAGAGGTCACAACTAAATACCAAACGACAGTTACCTTTTGGCAAACAAACATGCTGTAGGCCTACTGTTTTGAATTTACAAATATCAGTTAACCATGGTAGGCTACTTAAGTTTAAAGCACTTAAAAACACAAAAGCTTCCGGCAGCGTAAAATAAAAAATAAAAAAATGTTGACTATATCTGTTTCTTTAGGATTAATTCACATTACAGTATAGCCCACATACCGCAGTACACATGCCACAGTAGATGGGGACTATTGCTGATTGTGCAGATGTTTGTGAATTTAGCTTTCTAATGGTGTGTGCCATTTTCTCAGGAGGTGCAAGAGTGCATTGGTTGATTCTTTTCAACTCATTCTTAGCAAAGCAGTTGAATATTGTTTGCAGCATCAACACAAAGTTATTCACTTATTGTGCTCTTGCGCACAGGTTTGTTCAGCCAAAACTAGCCTATATACGTGTCAGATTCCGCAAATTTTGTCGCAGCAAAAATAAAGCTGCCCTCTGATTTTTTGCCGACAACAGCTTACTTCGTGCAGATTTGTTAGCAAGGATACAGTTGTGCAATTGCACTGCAAAGCAGCACAGAAACAGCATCATGCTTCCGTATTCCTACACATAAACATTTAGCGATAAAAAATTTTTAGTCTTTAACACAATGTAAAGTTCATTAAATAGCATATCAAGAATACTAGAATTTACGGTGGTGTTCTAAGCCAATGGAAGAGTTTATAAGTTGGATTCGACGTCCTAACGTAATTTGAAAACGACATGCTATAGTTGAGTACTGCTTTTACTCAATCACTTCTGGCTTTTTTATGTCTGGTAAAATGAACAATATTGATCAGCCTGTGGCAACGACGTATCTTTGAATCATTGCTATAGTCGTAGATTAGTAAAAAATTGCAGAGTACCAAGATACATCTCGTACCTTTTGAAGGAGATTTTAGCGACATGATTTTCCAGATATTTAAAATAAATTTGATATATCTAGCAGTGTCTTTAAAAGAAGGATGACTATTACTGTAAAATTCCAAACCTCTAACAGTCGATTCACTGAAAACACCTGTAATGAAAATTAAAACATAAACTTTTGTAGTATACACTAAAATCTTTCTCGTAATAACCAGAAAATATTGCAGTATTTATCGGAAAGGATTGAAAAGTCTCTGCACAATTAGCTAAAAAAACTTATCATTCATAAGTTTTTGGTAATCTGAACAAGCGATTTGATTAATTGGTTATAATGCGCTCTTTGCATGTGGAATACTGGGGTACAACTTTTGGTCAAGTCATAAATAGAATACAAATAGCATTCTCATCTTTTTGTTTACAACACAGAACAAACATAAAGCAAAGCAATCGGTGATATCTCTTACCCAGTAGCAATACTAATAAAGTAATAATTTAAAATTTTGCACGATTCTGGGTAAAATTGCGACTGTTTCTTTTGCAATCTGCATGAAGTAAGCTGTTGTCCACAAAAAATTAGAGTGCGGCAATTATTTTTGCTGCGATAAAATTTGCGGAATCCGACACGTATGTAGTTTTGGCTGAACAAACCGGTACTCAAGGGCACAATAATTTTGTGTTGATACTGCAAGCAATATTCATCTGTTAAAATCCTCTGTAAAATTAACGCCATAGCTCTGTTTTTTTTTTGTTTTTTTTTTACATATCATTGCACCTTTTATGTTGAGCTTCAATGTGTTTTTTTTTTCTAATACTGACCTGCGACTAACCACTGTGAATTGTAGAGTTGTAGCAGTTTAGTAATATTATTTTTCTTCATTGTCAAGCGTATTACAAGTAACATAATCTGATTGGCATATAATTTATATTTCAGTGTTTTTTGTTTTTTTTTACCCTCACAAGTGTCGTAAGTTTTTGTTTTTCATCAACAGAAACGGTGACTTAGGCCTACTGTATTTCCATGTAGCAGTTTTCGTTATTTATTACGCCAACTTTCTCTACTTTTTCTCTTCATAGCAACTGATCGTCAGAATTTTATAATTTTGTTCAGTTTTTGCCTAAACGTTTGAAAACAAATCTTTTCAACTTCTAGAAAGAAGTGTTTTTATTTGGCTAAATGTGTATACCCCACAAGCAATAACATGTGAATTTCACGTGGAAATCCCGTGAAATTTTCACGAGTTACTCGTGTTAAACACATGGTATAAACACGTGATATTCTTGTGATCTTGCACATAGGTCCCACGTGTTATTCACGTGAACGAATCACATGTTTAACTTGTGGTATACCATGTGTTATCCACCAGTTTGCTGCAATGGTACATGCTCTTCGTCAACTGCTGGCTTCGAAATAGCTAATAGCATTGATCATTTGCCGACAATGAATACGTGATTTCACGAGTTTACCACGTATGATCAACGAGTTAAGTTACGAGCACGTGACTTCACGGGTTTACCACGTGTGATCAACGAGTTAAGCTACGACCACGTGATTTCACGGGTTTACCACGTATGATCAACGAGTTAAGTCACGAGCACATGATTTTACGGGTTTACCACGTATGATCAACGAGTCAAGTTGCGACCACGTGATTTCACGGGTTTACCACGTACCCTCCACGAGTTCGATTATTAGCAAGTGCATAAGCTCACGTGTTGGCTGTTGAGATGCCTCTACTGCGGCTAATTCAAGGATTTTGTGGCAAACTATTTTTCAAATGGTGGAAATATCTTTTTTTATTTATTGTGAAAAAGCCACAAAAATAAACAGCCAATAGAACAAAAACAAACTGCAATCACAAAAACAATGCACCACAAGCTAGTTTTCAAATTTGAATAGAAAATTACAAGAGTTCATTACTCGATCGGAAAAATATTACCAGATTTAAAACTTCGGTTCTATTAAGAACAATTTACGCCTCTTCACACCACAAAAATCTGGCAAGCACCAGAATACTGCCAGCATCAAACAGCAAAAAAGTGTTAGGAGTGAAGGAGTTCCGAACCCTTCACTCTTCACCATTGCAACTAAAATATTTTTTCTAACATCGACTCTACTTCAGGAACAGTTTTTTTATGATTTCAAGGATTACTTCGGGTAGTTCTTTTTTTAGAAAACATTTTCAAGATGAAAAACAAGACAACTAATTATTTTAGGAAGAATTTAGACTGCAAAAAGTCACTAGATTGTACTGCAGTAAGAATTCACTAGAGCAGACCAAACTACATTGGATCTAGTGAAAAACTGCTAGCGGTGACAGCACTGCACAAGAATAAACTAATTCCAATTGTTAGCAATAGCATCATCTTGAAAATCCTCCTTTTTCTTGGCTTCAAGCCGAGTTGCATGCTTGCAATTCTTCCGCACTCTACCTGAAAATTGTTCTTTAAATTTTTAGTTTCTTATTTGCCAAGTTGACTTCACTAATCACTATAGCGTATATTGGGGGACAAAGTGCTGCGTCATGCCCTCTCCCCACCTGGTCACAGGGCCTGCAAGAGGGGGGTTCAGGGGGTACATCGTACCCGGGCCCGGGTCTTGGGGGCCGTCAAGTTTTGGACCAACACGACCAAATTTGAGTGAAGACCTTTTTTTTTGGTCTTCACCTAATTTTGGACAAAAATCAGGACCAAATTTGAGTGAGGACCTTTCTTGATTTAATTTCACTAAATTTTGGGGGCCCGGCATCGATCTTCATACCCCCTGCAAAAGTTTCTATCTCAGGCCCTGCCTGGTCATACAGCATAACATTTTTTGGGAAGAAAGACCTTCTAAAATCGACAAACCTATGACATAATTCCTACTTTTTCAAATAATATTTCTCTCACATTTGCCTAATAACGTGATTTATTTTGGACAACGAATGATAAGTTTCATAGAGCAACATTATGCATAAAAACACGCTAATTTGCTTTAAAATGTTATTTTATCTTAAAATTAAGCAAAATTTTTCAACGGCGGAGGCTTCGTCTTCGTGTAACTGTGATAAGCTCATCACAACAATATTGTACCGCAGGGAATATACTACAAGTATGGCAGATAGGCACCGTAAGCATAACTTTTTACACCCAACATAGCATTTATAGTACCATTAAGCAAACCAAACTACTACCGTACCGGCACTCTTCGACAAATTTAACCAAAGTATTGCGTTTTAACCCATCGGTTTCTTCGTTTAAACTAGACTTTTTTGCATACCGGTATGTTGACCATGCCAAAGTAGGGAATACCATTTTTTGAGTCATTTCATTATAAATATGTGAACTAAAAAAAAAGGTGAAAATCATAACCTCAGATTTTGCTCAAATTCTCTGAAGTAGAAGATTTGTGTCCATAACACAGTAAAAAAAAACAAAAAAACTTTAATTTACATATGGTTGAGTTACGCGTAATTGAAATTTGCAACATTTTGACCACATGATGACGTAAATTTTTTTACATTTTTCTTAATAACTTTTTTACTTCTTAACATAGAAGTCTGAATCTTAAGTTTTTTAGAATCAGTGAAGTTTGCTTTATTTATAACATTTGTCTTTCATTTGCTTTTCAGGTTGAAATAATAAGATAATGCAAAAAACATGCATTTCGCAAATAATGCACTATAACTCCGAAACATATCGCCAATTTTTTTTTAACTGGAATTACATTGTTGACTAAGAACTTGCTACACAAAAAAATATATATAGTGGATATTGAAGTGCAACATAGTTAAATCTACAAAAAGGTTAGGTTACCTAAATATTACAGATAAACTATTTTTAAATTTTTGAAAGACCTTGTCGAGAAAAATTAACAGCATGTTCCAAATCAAATTGTTAGTTTTGCATCTATTAACAGTGGTGCTATGCTAGTCAAGCTTGAGTTTATTCAGTAAGGTATATAGAGAATGGTAAGACTGATATTATTTTTAGCAAGACTGTAAGAAAAAGCTCAGTTTATTTCCAGTTTGGGTTTTCATTGTAAAAGTTTTGTACTATGTCCAAAAATGCTACAAATAAGTCTATTTATAAACTTAACCTCCTATTACATAAACATGATATCAGCTCATTAAAATGTCCACGAAAGCCAACTAGTCTGTGTACAACAACCAGATATTTTTGTAAAATATGCAGTTTCAGCGAAACTCCAACATTCTGTTCCCTCCATTCTTTAAAACACATGAGGAAAATAAACATCAAAATTTGTTAGTTGGTTTGAATGCAAGTTATCATTCATTTCGATTTTTAATATTTTGGAATGCTAATTTAGAAAGTTCTCAAACATATGGCTTGCTGCATTGGAGAAATTTTATTTGAAGGCTGTGAGTGTAGTAGCCACGAAAGTGTTTATCAGCCTAAAGAAACTGATAGTTGTCTTGCTATTTATTGCTTTTTATTGCTATAACATCATCAACAAATGCTGCAAATTCAAACAAATTCTTCAATGGTCATATTTTTTCAGTTTACACAATTATATTTTTTTAGTTTTCATAATTATAATGAAATGACTCTTTTGCATGTCTCCATTAGTTGCCAAATCTTTGAACCACCGGAGTCACCTACTACCATCACTGACTTGTACGTTCTAACAAAAAACAATGAATGCAAGTACTTACCAAAAACGACTTTTATGATGATGCTTGACTGATATAAATGATTGCCCACCAGCAACTGAAGTTAATTCTACATTTTTGTGGATATCACGAATACTTTGAGGATCTTTAGGAAGGTCTGGGTGTTCAATACGCAACACTTTAAGTAATTTTCATAAAGGCGAATTTGTAACATAAGAGGTGACTGTCCAATGTCCACTTTGATAAACGACTATGCAAGTTCTGAGGTTCTTTCTTATCACTGCTAGAATTGAAAACATTTTGATAGTCAAAGTCGCAGTAGGTGCTGTAGAAGTCATAACGTGATTCAGCGTCTTCACTTTCAATAGATTTTGAACATGAATTGTATGATTTTTCCAACTGAAACAATCCAGAAGCATCTTCAGGACTGCAAGAAAGCATGTCAAATCCATCCGTACTGGCATTTGCTGTAGCTTGTACAGTAACACAACAAGCATGAACACTACCACCACTTCCTAATGGCAAAGTGGCATCTGGTTCACATGATAACAATACCGGTACTGTGATATCATTTCTACTGCAAATATAGGCAAGATGAATGTCTACAAAAGTTTCCTTCTCCATTTCTTTTCTTTACTTGAGCAACTACTTTGCGGCGCATATTCCACCAAGATAAACCATCCATGTCGCAAAATTTTGCAAACAAAAATATTGTAGGCCTATGGTATACGAGTCTGCAAGATTCAAAATAATATCCTAGCAAAAAATAATTATACCAGCAATACGATGCATCAAACCCCCCCGACCACAAAACTTTGTCATGGCTATATTGCAAAAATGTTTCTTTTCCTTCAAAAACACATTGTGCAAAATACTAAAAAAATTAAATAAATTCTACTGGGGCCACATCAGTGATGAAAGTTTGGCCAAATTGCACAAAGCAATGATGCAAACGGTACCGGTAGTTTTTGCCGCTTTTGGGCTATTTAGCACAATTTTAGCCTGATTTTTTTCCAAAACCATTGCCAATGCAATAATCACAATGTGTGTTGTGACCAATCACCTCTGCCTGGTGCTGGTATAGTAGCACACAGTCAGCATTGTTGCTTAATAAGCGTAGCATTAGCTATCCGTAATTAGCCAATGTAGTAGATCTATTACTGCTGAGAGCAAACGCAGAGAAGGCAGGAGTTGCTTTTATTTGCTGTAGTTTGTTTGGTTGTTATACTGGCACAATTGAAAGAGCTGAAGAGGGATTTAGGAGTACATTGGCAATCATTAGTCAGCAATCTGCCTTTTCCAACGGATGCTGGATCTTTACTAACTGCTAATTACCAGTACTTGTTGCATCAAGTCAAAAATAAAAGCCTAGTCAAGAGCTGCAAATTTAAGACTTACCATGTTAGTAAATTATCACAGCTGCTAAAGTAGACAATAAGTTGCAGAGCATTCTTTTGTTTCCAGATTTCATATACACACTTACTTTCATATAGGCTTCCAGTAATGGAATGAGATCGTTACTTGTACTCTTCTAAAGCTTATACAGTACAACATACTCAACTGTATTGAATGTGCATCAATAGCAGCAAACAAAATGGCAAAGGCAACCAAAAAGTCAAGAATTACTCGTGAAGCAGCAGCTATATTTGGCCTTGGTGGCAGCAGAACAGAAGAAGATGCAGAAATTACAGGCAGCTGGTTACCAACTAACTAGCAGGTCATAAGATGTTATATGTTTCACAGACAAGAAGGAACTTCCTACAGAACAAAAAGAGACTATGTCAGAATTGTTCTAGAAAAAGTCATTCCATTTTATCTCAAAGGAAACATTTCCGGTATCAACAAAAAGAGGTTGTAAGAAAATCATTGAAATCTTGAGAAGAATGCCAAACTAGGCTTTTATTTTTGACTTGATGCAACAAGTACTGGTAATTAGCAGTTAGTAAAGATCCAGCATCCGTTGGAAAAGGCAGATTGCTGACTAATGATTGCCAATGTACTCCTAAATCCCTCTTCAGCTCTTTCAATTGTGCCAGTATAACAACCAAACAAACTACAGCAAATAAAAGCAACTCCTGCCTTCTCTGCGTTTGCTCTCAGCAGTAATAGATCTACTACATTGGCTAATTACGGATAGCTAATGCTACGCTTATTAAGCAACAATGCTGACTGTGTGCTACTATACCAGCACCAGGCAGAAGTGATTGGTCACAACACACATTGTGATTATTGCATTGGCAATGGTTTTGGAAAAAAATCAGGCTAAAATTGTGCTAAATAGCCCAAAAGCGGCAAAAACTACCGGTACCGTTTGCATCATTGCTTTGTGCAATTTGGCCAAACTTTCATCACTGATGTGGCCCCAGTAGAATTTATTTAATTTTTTTAGTATTTTGCACAATGTGTTTTTGAAGGAAAAGAAACATTTTTGCAATATAGCCATGACAAAGTTTTGTGGTCGGGGGGGTTCGATGCACCCTAACCAGTGATCATACCAGTAAAAAATGCTTTCACTATAGTATACCTGTTTTCTTCTCAGATACCTTATAGAGTTGAATGAGGTAATTTCGAACAGTTTTCCATATATTAACTTATTTCTGTCACCTAGTTGGCGATCACTTCTTCTTAACTGATGCTTTATAAAAATGGACTTGAGTGTATCAGATGCCAAATGCACAAATTCTAGAAATTAGCATGAGGATTTAAGCACAGTTTTATTGTAGGCAGTGTCTACTGAGCCATAATTTATGGCATAGTAGAATTGGATGCTGCTATGCTGAAAAGACGATCTTTGCGTCACTCATGTGTGACAAAGCATGATGCTTAGGCCGTACCAAGTTTTGATGACTTTCTTTAATTTCTTAGGAACTCTCACAAATGTTGTGGTTCAACTACCAATTCAATTTACCACCTCAACACATTTTACGCCTCCTCAAAACGTGTTTCTGTGGCAACGTGACAAAAATCAAAAAAATGGCTCAAACTCAGCAACTGTCAAGCTAGATGCAATTTTTTTTAAATCATGCAGAATACCCAATTTCTTATATGCTCTCAGTGGCGTACGCAGGATTTTTCAATGGGGGGGGGGTTTCAAAAGTGACATCAAAAATTTGTTCGTGATCTATACTTTGGCGAATAAATAACTTAGCGTAATATAACAAGATGGAGTCAAAGTCACACAGTGCGTAATGCAAATAAAACTTTTCAAACAAAAAACAATTAAGCATTCAGCATACTCGTACATCTGTAGTTAACATCATAAGGTTTGGAACTGAATGGTAAAGAAAAAATTGTTCAAAACAAAAGCTACGAACCTCCATACGATTATACACAGTGCAAAGCGTGGGCAGCACAAAGCCAGAAATTCGCAATTGCGGGGGGCTGTTTTGGGGGTCTGGGGGCGGAGCCCCCAGCGCTTGAAAATTTTGCATTTTTTTTTCAAAAATAACTTAATTTTAGGGCTATATTGATAAAAAATAATGCTTTTAAAACGTGGCATAGAAATTGGTAGTGCAAACTGATTAAACTGTTTGCATGAATGGGCTATGTGGAAGGTGGCTAATGGTAAAATCTTAGCTCTATTGTTTACATGCTGGTAAACCATAAAATCCCAGTTCAAGAAAACTCACACAGAGTAATCTGTTTCGTCTATATTTTATAGAGAAAAATAAATGGGGGTGGGCTAACGGAAAAAATTTTGAGACAAGTGATTGGTAATTAACTAATACTAAGTAGCCTCCCCCCTATTCCTAGGTTTATAATATGTTTGTTGATGAAACCTATGTTTGGCCTTTTTACACTAGCGATCAAATCTGATTGGTTGTTTTTGGGCATTTTTCAAAGTTTTCATTGATTTGTGGGTTTTATTTTAGACAAATTAGCCCCCCCCCTAAATTTATGTTTTAAAAGATGTTTTAAATCACTGTTTAGTCCATTCCAGTGCAAAAACCAGTCTCAGAAGTGCTAAAAACGTGGTATTTTCCTTATTCTGCATTTTGGTAGACAGGCCAATGGGGGGTCTATAACCCCCACACCTATGCTACTTGAAGTTACTCTGACTCGTAACACGACATTCCAGAGTTTCCGTATTACACTTACTCGCTTACAATGTTGCATTAAATAACAAAAAATTATTTACTATAATTAAATATTCGTATTAATATGAGAGTAAAGAAGGAGCTTGCTTGTTTTGCGCAATAAGGCGATATTTTGAACAATATACGTCGGATCAATAAGGAGGATGGTTTAAACCCCCACCCCCTTGTGTACGCCTTTGCGCATAAGTGAGCTATGTGGGCGATGGCTAATGGTAACATTTCAGTCCTTTAATTTACAAGCCGGTAAATCATAAAATCATAATTTAAAAAACTCACAAGCATTTATATTCTGTAGTTTATATAGAGTGAGACAGTTGGAGAAAGGGGGGTGGAGGGGGCGAACGGAACGAGATTTGAGTGGATTAATAATCAACTAATACTGAAACCCGATCTCTATGTTTTTGATGAAGCCAATGTTAAGCATTTTTAGCGGTTAAATGTGCTAATTTTGGCAATTTTTTGAAGTTATTATTGATTTATAAGCCATATCGGTGACAAATTAACCCCCCCTAAGAAACTCTAAATGCTTCAAAAGTTGCTTTAAATCATGTTGGAGTCCTTGTCATTGCAAAAAAACAGGCTCAGATGTGCTAAAAACGTTATATTTTCTTTACGGTGCATTTTAGTCGACAGACCAATGGGGGGGGTTTGAACCCCCAAAACCCCCCCCCCCTGCGTATGCCCTTGTATGCTCTCAATATATTTTATAAGCCTAGCTGCTCAATTTTTCAAGTAAAATCAAGAAAACATATTTTTTCACTGTTTTTATTGAAATTTTTATGATATATCTCATTGCTGGTTGATTGGTTGACGGTATTTATTCATACTAAATTTAAGCACTTCACAGATAAATACAAAAAAATGAGAGACAACGAAAACACCATACGGTCATCAGTGTCAGCTGCCACCCAACTAAAGGTTAATATTTTAATAAATACTTTTGATGCCAATTACATTTGTAAATTTGGAGATTTTTCAAATAAAAATATCATGTTTTAGCAAATATTAAACAATGAACATAATAAAAAACAAACATGGAGATTTTATGAAATTTTTCTAGTAATACATAGTAACTTTCTATTGGCCATACTGTCATTAAAGCAATCATTGTATTAGAATAAATGTTAATTGCTTCTTAAAAGTGTTCACTGATAGGATAGCTAGTACTGTAAGTCTTGAAAAGCACTAAAATCATCACAGAAATGTAATGTTGAACGTATTTCTAATCACTGCTGTATTCTGTTATTTTCACATCTTATTTACGTGGGCTTTGAAAAATGTTGAAATGTCAATAAAAATTGGCTGCTCTCTGCCCGCAAAAGAAAATGACTCTGATAGAACTGCATTTCTCAGTACAAATTCCTTGGCAGTTAAGGAAGTGTTCATGAATTTTAATAGTTAACATGCTAAACTTAAATTTAAGAAAAAAACTTGAAAAGCAAGAGGTGCGCTGAAAAGACAGCTTATAAAGCGAAGGATTGGTGTTCAAACTATGATTTTGGCTTAAACTATATCAGGGTGTAATAAAAAAAAATTGGCTTCACCTGGTGCATACCATGCACTGAATTGTTCTTCAGAAACACAACTAAATCGGAACTCAAGATTACTGTAGACAAATATAGGGTGGGCCCCAAGTCCTTCACCGAAGCATTTAAAGCAATCCAGATAAGTTAATTGAACTGATAAATCCAAACAATATTTCATTACTGAACAAAAAAACATGTACCGTATATACTCGCGTACACATGTACTGTATGTAAACTTTTTTCTCATATCTAAAAAAAAAAAAACACGGGTGGACCTATCCGCGCGACATACCTTGAAAGTTTTCGGCTATTGCAAGTACCGTATTTTCCGGCCAATAAGCCGTTATAGACATGAATTGCGCTTGCGCTCGCACATACCAATGCGAGACAGTTTCATGCGCGCACACGCACATGCGACCGCTCAGCGTGCGTTGGATTTTCCCGCTTTGTAAAGAAAAAATGGTTTTGCGATTTTAATGTTCGATTTCGAAGTTATTTGTTTTTAATTTATTTTAATTTTTGAAGTTTATTTTAATTTTCGCACAGATAACTTCGAAAATTTATCTTAATTTTCGAAGTTATCTGTGCAAAAAAGATAGTGCGACTTATGTGTGAGTCAACGCTAAAATCAACTTTTTTAACACAAAACTAATAGTGCGACCTATACGGTGGTGCGACCTATAGGCGAGTACATACGGTATCTTATTACATGTTCTTTTATAGAGTAATAAAATATTGTTTCTAATATATCTCATTGCATCTAACATGCATAGTACATCTAACATGTATTAGTGATTATAATTATGTTGATAGATTAAATTCTGTCATAATGATTTTACGCTTTTCAACATATATAATATAGTACTAGCTATCTCATCATTGAAGACTGTAAGAAGCAATTAACATGTTCTAATACAACAATCACTTTATAATGACAGTATAGCTAATCGAAAGTTAGCATATATTACTACACAAATTCCATATTCTACACAATGAGAAATGTCATAAAAAAATTCAACAAAAACAGTGAAAAAGATGATTTCTTGATTTTATTTGAAAAATTGAGCAGTTAGACTGAAATAATGTACCGTAATGAGAGCAAATAGGAACTTGGATATTCTGCATTTTTAGACAAAAAATTTTTGCATCTACCATGAGCGATTGCAGAGATTGGGCCATTTTTTAAATTTTTGTCATGATGCCATGGAAAGGCATTTTGAGGAGCATAAAACTTTAATCAAATAATTTTGATGGTAAATTGAATTGGTAGTTGAACCACAACTTTTGGGAGAGTTCCAAAGAAATTGAAGAAAGTCACTAAAAACTGGTACAGCTTATTGATGCTGGTTTGGTATTAATGGTGGTTTTGAATGGTTTCTGTTATGATTGAGGCTTTGTGGTATAGTGGTGATGCTGCTGTCTCATAAGCATGAGATGGTGGGTTTAATTCTAAGCATAGATTTTTTTTTGATTGAGATTGAAAATTCATGGTTGTCTTCAGTCAAGGCATTAGTTTGACATTAATTTGCCCATAACAAGACAGAGCAAGGTGAGCTAAGGTAATAGGAAACCTATAACTGTACACAATGCATGCCATGCACCATATCGACTTCACCTGGTCTAAACTAAGAAAACCGTAGTGGGCACAATAGACGCTGCCTTTATTTTATCCATTTCATTGTCTGGCATTATCCCAGGCTTTGGGTAATTTTGGATATATGATAAATAATCTAACAGGACCTTCTGAGTTAGACTCAAATTTGTTCAATTCTAACTGCCAGTGCATCCTCTCTCTGAAAAGGCGTACTTGCTTCCTAATAGAAATGGAAAGGAAGTGGCTATTTTGCCTCTAGAGGCAAAATAGTGTTTTTCCTCCATTTGGGTTAAGGTTAGGGCTAGGGTTGGGATTAGGGTTAGGGTTAGGGTTAGGATTAGGGTTAGGATTAGGGTTAGAGTTTGGGTTAGGATTAGGCTTAGGGCTAGTATGGCACTTGCGGCAAAATAGCCATTCGGACTATTTTGCCTCCAAATGGCAAAATAACATGGGGCTATTTTGCCTCTAGAGGCAAAATAGCCACTACCAAATGGAAATGTCCATTTCTAACTCAAATTTCCTCTTTAATTGGTTTGAACTCCCAATTTTACACTTTGGCCTTATTAGCCAATAATTTCACTACTTAACCTTTTAGCTTTACTGGTGATAGACAGCAGTGTTCCCTTTAACTTTTCATCTCCTGCGTAAATGCTGGAAATAGTGGGAACGTTTAGAACTCAATGTCAAAATGCCGCAGCTTTTGAGGCATTCTCGATATGTGGCAACAATTTTCTGTTCGAATTTTGGCTTCTCCCACTCTCCCCCCCCAAAAAAGCTTTGCGCTGGCGGAGGCATCTTATTCTCCCTTTTTATGTTGTTCTCCAGATAAAAAAAAAAGGTTATCAGTCTCAGAGATCCGCAAGTATTCTAGTGATCTACGGACTTCGTCCAGTAAATAAGAGCATCAAGTTGTGAACTGCAGCAGCTGTGTCTACGGTTTTTGGCATAAAATAAAAATGCTGATTTTTGGCGCGAGAAAAAATGCCTAACTTATCAAAAATTTGGTGCAAAAATGTCGAAAACAATGTCACACTTATTGCACTTTTTTGCGCTTACAGGGAACACTGATAGACAAACTACGAAACCAGAGGAAAAAAGCCAGTACAAAGTTGAGGAACAAATTAAAAACTAAAAATCAGCTGGTTACCACTTTTTTCTCAGTTCTAGTGACTTGCTGACTACTACCGGTAGGTTTTGCATCATCATAGGCAGGCAGTTAGGCTGTTTCAGGTTTAACCATATATCTGAAATTACCCCACATCCAAAACAGAAAATTACCATACCCCTTTTTATACTAGGCCTACTGCAATCTTTTTGTACCGAACGATTTGTACTGCCAGGCAATTAAGGTAGGGTAAGATCGGGTAATTCCGGACAGCCATGGGCAATTCTGGACATGAAAGTAAAATTGCAATTAGTGCGTGTTTGTATTACCTATATCGATGTAGATATTCATTTCGGTAATTAAATAATTGCCAGCTCATTTTATGCGCAATAAAACTATTCAGCGTAGTTGCTCTCTGCTTTCATTTGCAGATTACGTTACGAATTAATTTGTCCTATTAAGTACCCAAATATGCTCTCACACCCTGTTTTCCAACCAAACCAGAATCTTGGTAGGTTTATTCATTCATAACTCCAAATTTTCCGCAATAAGTGAAATCCATTCCTACTTTGTATCCAAATCTAACTTAAAAAAATCCTTAGGAGTAGGAGTTTGCGAGTCGAAATAATTGTAAAAGAAAAAAACGATTTAAAAGAGAGCTTGGAGGTGAAAAATAAAAAAGCCTAAATTGCTGTACTTACAAAACTGAAAAAGGCCAATGCATTAAAAAGTGACAAGCTGCATTCAATAAATCCGCAATTAGCAGCAGAAAATCAAAGATAAATTCATAAATCTGGCGTTGGTGTGGCGTAAAATAAACCGAATCCCCGACTCTACAATAATTTCGGAATGGTTGTTAACCGAAAACAGCTGCTAATTCGAGCACATTTTGCAGAATAAAGATCTTTAATTGAAGTTTATCCACAATGAAGGTGTTAACAGGGAAATTTTGATCAACATGGCTTAAATTTATCCATTTTAAACGACATGGCGCAATGACTAAATTGGCACTACGCTGGTGCAAATGGCCTGCGGAGTGCATTAAAATTTTCAAAAAAGTACGGTAGGCCTACTTAATTATGCTTCTTAACATATTATTCCAGTTTATAAGATTTATAAATATGCTATCGAAGAGTATCAAATTTGCACTTTTGCCTACATACTTTAAACTATTTTTTTCGAACCAGAGTTTAGACCAATTTTTTAATCCATTTTTAAAATTTTTTTTTGAACCAGTGTGAAACCACTGTAGTTCATTATTGAAATGCACAAATGAAAGCAATAGATTTGGAGTTGATTGAAGAAAAAAGAAGACAAAACAAAAATAGCAGATTTTTGTCTGGAATTACCTGATCTCACCCTACACTTCCCAGCAATGCTTGACTATTCCACCTGAGACATCAATGTTATTATTATGCAAGTAGCCTACCTTTTACAACGCATGTTTCTAGACCTAACAGAGACAGACTGATATCAATTTTTTCAAACTGGTACCAACAAGCTCTGGGCTTCTGGTATTTTCCCCCTAAATACCGCTACCATTATTTTCTTGGTTGAGCGCCTGCAATGGAAGCTGTGAATACCATTTTTTAAATCTTTTAGTATGATTTAACAACGTATTCGAACCAAGATCTGCAACACGAACTTGCTAACTACTAAGCCACCATTCCAGCACAGTACCAAAACAGTACCGGTACCGTAGGTAAGGTAGGCCTACAGCTAGTGCTACCCATGACTGCCTAACGAACTACCTAAATAGGCTAAGCCTTACTGGTACCATTTGCTACCAATCTTTAAACATAACAGCTGTTAGTCTACCGGCAGACCAGTATTCACAATTACAAGAAGCCAAATTAAGTTACCGGTAATTACGGTACATCTATGGGCTACCGGTATTATTTACCAGTATAGAATAGGTACCGGTATGAGCAGCCCAGTTGGTTATTAACAGTTCTACTGCCAAACTTCATCTAAATAAACGCTTCGAATGTTGCACTTTCCGCTACTATACCTGCCTATTTTAACAGACTAAAGACAATTATACCAGTAAATCTGCAACAGTATCAAAGTCAACAACAAGATAGCCTACATCCAATTTCCTTTTTTGTTTGCTTCCAATCCAAGCAAAAATATAGTAAATATTACTCCACCAAGTGGAGATAATAATTTTTTTAAAATTACAAGGGAAATCATTACAAAAAGGCCTGTACCGGTAGTAATTTTTAACCTTGCAAAAACAACAAATTGTTTTGGTTTAATTCAGAAATAAGTTTAAGGTTAATTTTAAAACCATGTATCAAAAAAAAATCATTCATTCTTAAAATAGATGTTATTATATTCTTCAAAATGTTTAGGCAAAAATTGTAGAAAAATTTCAATCTACTAACTACAACTGTTTTAAAAGCTGATAAAACGTATTATTTACTACATAAATTTCAATTTCATAGTTAGCACATTTATTTTTCTGCATTAATTGCATGGTTTGTAAGACAGGTAAAAAAATAATGATTCTTGGACTTAGTCATAAAGTTCCATATAAATTTTTTCACCAGCAATGCTCAGGCTTTTAATAGTCGATACAATGTGATAGTTAGCAAACCAATATACAGGTACAAAAAGTGTCATAAAAACCTCTGTGAAACAATTTTAAAGAACACGTGAAAAACTCATGAAAAACTCGTGACAAAACACGAGAACAAGTTTCACGAGTTATCAACCAGTTTACCACGACACATCTCAATAATCAGTTTTTTCTTTGAAAGTACATCATGTGGTGACTAACAAACGACTAATAGCCTAAGTACAAAATAAGTATCAGCTATTGGAAAAAAATTTTTTCGAGAACACGTTCAAAACTTGTGGAAAACTTGTGGCATAAAAACAAAAACGAGTTTCACGAGTTTTCCACCAGTATGCCACAACAAGCTAAATTAGTGACTTTTTTTTAATATAGCATAATGTTATCATGTGCAAATTAAAATTTTATTGTTCGTGTTGCATAAAAATTCTTTATTCAAAACTCGTGTTAGACTTGTGGAAAACTTGTGTTTAAGAACGAAACACAAGTTTCACGACTTTTCCACCAAGAAAACCACGTGGATTCACGTGTCAATGTTGCTGAAAAAAAACCACGTGGATTCACGTGTCAATGTTTGCTGGGTATTATATCGCATTGGTGAATAACCGCAGTGGATATTATTTGTGTACGTTCTTAGACACATTTTTTCTTGATGTGTATATATATATATTGTGTCTCTTATCAAACCCTTCGTCCCTTTAACATCGCCAGTTTGGGCGCAACGCTTTAGAGCGTTGTTACTTTCGACAACCATGATTGGAAGGTTTTTGCTTAACTTTTAGCTGAGCTTCGTCAAGCCAAGTCATCTGACCGCGAACCAACGGTTACTAGTGATTTTGTCTCTAAGTGAGGGTTTGGGCAAGATGGCTCTGAGGTGGTAGAATATTTTTATGATCGGCCTTCTCAGCCAATCGGCGTCAGTTGGTTCGCGGTCAGTTGTCGTGGACCCTGACAGGTACAGTAGTGTTCGAATTAATTTGGACAAAACTATATTTTTGCATTTTTAGAATTTTGTTTAGGTTAGTTTAGGGAATGTATGATAGATAGTATTGTAATGATAATTAATAAGCTAAGTAAAGAATATGAACCACTATTAATTGCTTTTATGCTCTATTTTTTCAGATTAAAAGATTTTTTTATTTTAAATTATGAAGTAAACTTATTCGTGGCCAAAAATTTTATTTTGATTTTTGCATATTACTATTTGCCTGCTTGCAATAAAATGAATATCGCTCCAAGAAAGAGGGCACAAATTGTTACTCTACGACAACACTCTAATATGACATAAGAAAAATAGGAGAGAAGCTGATGTGTCAAAATCAAATGTGGGGCGAATTTTTTAAATGATGGATACCAATGGTGACGTCACCACAACTAAAAGGCGGGATCAGCATGAATGAAAGCTTAAAACAACCACTCGTGATGACAAAATGATATTGCAAAATACTTTTAAAGACCTTAGAAAAACTAGTAAGGACCTTCAAAGAGATTTAGCAACTGCAGGAGTCAACGTGGATTCGTCATCCATAAGAAAGCGACTTCTTGAAGTTGGAAGAAAAGCCAGAAGTCCATGCAAGAAGCAATTGCCAACAGTTGCTATGAAAAAGAAACGCCTAAAATGGGGTAACAAATACAATAAAAGGGAAAACAGGAATGAATAAAAGTTGTTTTCAGATGACAGCCATTTTGAAGTGTTTGGACTCAAATCTCAATATGTAAGACGAAGTGTTGGAGAACCCCTCAATACCTTTTATATTCTACAGGCCCCGAAACACCCCCTAAAGAAAATGTTTTGGGGTTGCTTCACTCTTAATAATACTGGAAGATTATGTACAAGCGAAGGAATGATGAAATTAACTAAATTTTGGAAAAAGGCTTGGTTTCAACAATGCAAAAATCATTCTTAGATGGCAGTGGTGTTTTTGAGCAGGACAATGCGCCATGCCATACTTCAAAAAAATGCAAACATTTTTTTAAAAATCGAAATCAACTTTGCTAGACTGGCCTGGCAACTGCCCATACCTAAACCCCATCGAAACTTGTGGGCTATCATAAAAAGGTGTCTTTAAGTATGTGACTGCTCAACTAAAACCAAACTCATAGAAGCCAAAATACGAATTTGGTACCATGATGAAGAAATTAAAGATATTTGCTCAACCCTAGTTGATTTCATGCCAATACAAATTTCAATGCTCATAAAGGCAAAAGAAGGATATATTAACTATTGAACGTGCTAGAGTTGATATAATTTGGATTAAAGACGCGTTTTTGAGAATTTTCCTAATTTTTTGACACTCTTCGTTTAGTCCCAATTAATTTGCACACTATTGTATATAAATGCAAAAAAAATCAATCAATAGCTTACAATTAGTAATGGCACACGACTTTCATTTGAAAAATATTGCACATTTTTTATGTATTTTCCTGTCTATGGGTATCATAATGACGTCAGTGATGATGTCAGTAATGACGTCAGTATTACGTTATTTTTGTCATTATGTTAACTTTGGTTGAAAGCATTATATTATGAGCAATAGTTGGTATAGCAATGCAATAAACAAAATTTTCCAAGTAACCCTTCTGTTGTCCGCCCTAAAATTCACCAAGCAATCCCGGTCTTGATGTTTCTATATATCCCTGTGTTTTATGCGAAAATGCTTAAAGAAACTGAAAAAACATAGCGCTTTGTTGTTTTTTATTTTTATCATTGATGGCATTTCAATTGGGGGGGGGATGGTTTTGCCCCCCACCCCCCGGCTACGCCAATCATGAGGTAGGGTCATAAAAGCTTCGTCATGGGAAATTTCATTTGTCTACTTTTTGCAATACTTCCATTCATAGGTGGGTACAAGTCTGTTAATCCGTTAATAACGAAGCTAACTTTTTCATTAATTCGTTAATGCGTTAAAAAGTTTTTTCATATCAACAGATTACATTAACTTTCGTTAAGTTCTGTTAACTTCCGTTAAGGTTTTTATCGTTATAATAATATCTCGCACCAATAATTCATCGTACCAGTACAAATCAGTTTGCACTAGTAACACTTGTTGCGCATTAGCACGAGCTTTACAGAAGAAAGCGAAGAAAGAAGCTCTTTTTTATGGCAAATAATAAGTTGCAGCCTCATAGGCCTATTAATTATATCGTTGTTCGCAATTTCCAAAGATTTTCCAATCGCAGCTTCATTAGTGCATTTGAACTTATTTTTATCTTAAAATTAGATTAGACTGTAAAATATAACTTCCAAAACACAAAAAAACTACCACAGCATTAAAATATTTCCTTACAATCAGCTAAACAGCGTCAATACGTGTTCTAGAAGCGAGTGAATAAAAAGAAACCTAAATTACACGCAAAATATTGACGAATTAACGGACTTCATTAACTTCCGTTAATAAAAGCTGAAAATAACGGATTAACGTTAACGGAGGTGTGAAGTTTGTTAACGGAATAGTGGTTAACGAAGCTAACGTTTTGCATTAACTTGCCCACCTATGCTTTTACTGGATTTACAGCAGGAGTCATCTTTCGCTAAAACGTCTCTCTCTAAAATAGTTTTTGCCGATTAAAAAAAAAAATCCAGTTGAGTAAGTTAAAAAATGATTGTAAAACCAAAATTTAAACAAAAAAAAATGTTTTTGTAATTGTCTTATTAGAAATACACTAGTCGATTTTAAACAATCTTAAACTTGCTTTGGGCATTAACCGCGTTACTCGTGACAGTTCTTTTTTACCGTAATTCAAAAACAAAAATCAACGAAAACTATTGATCGCAACTTTTTTGCTAGTCCGGGAACACCTGAAAGATATTGCAAACAGGAGTGGCAGCATTGGAAAAACTCTTATAAGTAATACTTAGATGGTTCAATTTCTTTAAACAAAACCAAAATGATTTTTTAGCGTGCTTCATATGTCAGAGAGCAGTAGGCTACTTAAATTGTAAGGAACCAACCATCCAGAGTCAGCGTCCCTCGACCGAGATTGCAGCGCTGGATAATCAGACAAAAAAGTGAATGTTAGCACAAATAAATCCCACCAGTTTCGGCCGAATATAGTGCCAAATTGCGGTAAAGACCTTTTTCTCTTTTTCTTTTTGTTTGGTCTTTACCCGATTTAGGGGAAAGAAGTACAACTTGAATCATAATTTTGACCAAATTTCATTCGAATTCCGAATGCGTTTGGTCAAGGCTGCAAAAGCGTCCCCCCATGCAAATTTTATAGTTAAAGTACTGTCGGAGAGTGATGCCGATTGTCCAGAAGCACAAAATATCTATCGAAGCTTATAAAGGATTTCCTTAAAGAGCCATTAGAAAAAAACAGTGACTCCGACGTCTTTCGCTTACCACCACATGCAGACTTTATCAGTGGAATCTTTTAACACGCGATTTGTTGAGTGCGAGTGTTGAGAGTAAATTTTTTCATTTGGTATAAAAATGATGGATTTTCAAATGCTTGTATTTTTTAAAGGAAATCAATATTTTTTTGTTTTCTTATTTGGTGGCGTACATAATTTGCTTTGAACATTGGTTTCGAACCGTAACCTAGCGAGGTTTAAACAGTGAGTCAATTAGAAGTGTACATTTCAAAACGTCATACTTGCGCTTGCGGCGCAATTATTTTTTTGGACTTGCGGATACGCTTGCGGCGCAAGATTTTCAGAGTAATTGCGCGTGCGCTTTTATGACTTGCGCTGCCCACCTCTGATAAAAAATATAAATCCTTACATGCGTGCAAAAACAATGAAGTCTCATTCTCATCTATAGTCATGAATCGTGGGTAACGACCGAGAAAGTGCGATCACAGGTGCAAGCGTCCGAAATGAGTTTTTTTTTTAAAGAATCGAAGGAGTTACATTGTTTAACACGGCGCGTAGCTCTGAGATTAAAAAACCTCTGAACATCGAGCCGTTACTTCTCCGAATTGAAAGATCTAAGCCTAAATGGTTTGGTCATGTAAGCAGTGTTCAAGACAACCGTGTCTTGAACTGGCTGCGTTATAACCGTATAACACAACCTTAAACTCTCGTGAGAAACCAACTTCGTAGATTTCTCGATCCGCGCCGTCCGTCTTTGAAGCAAAACTACACACTGATTTTTCCCAAAAAATCTTTATTGACAAACTGCATCAGCTCCGGAATACAGCGTCCGTGGTAGATCACTTCCAAAGTTGATAAGGCTTGGATTAAAAAGCGAAATCGCTCTGGGGTAAAACTCAGCCGCTCGCTGACTGCACAAACACTACAATAATTTGGACAAGTGGGTCTTCGATATATAAAGCCAAGTTAAATAAGCATAACAACAGCAAAACAAATTAGTCATCACGTTGTTTTCCGAATAGCTGGTCACTCAATTTCCGATGCGGGGCAGGTATTTGTTATGAAAAAACAACGGGGGTTAAAGAGAACCGTATACTTCAATTAAGTTAACGCACTTATGTCATCCCCAACGTAGTACTATTGTTTTTTACAGTCCCAAAGCATTTTTTTTCTCCCAATAGTTATTCATGCTTCGTAAACATATTGCTTCTAGCAATTTCAGCAAATACGTCATAAAAAAGGTTTGTACTTTGATTTTGTACACTTCTTAAACAAAAACAATACAATAACTCTACGTCGAGCCCTTTATTTTCCGGTTTCCAGAATGTCACTTATTTATCTATATTCTATACACGCTAACTCGGTCGCACTAACAATAAACAAGCAAAATTGAGCGTTAATATTTAGCATGCACGATGAGCGGTTTGGTTCACATTTTGACTTCTACTATTTTCGATAATACGGGCACAATTTGTGGAACAAGCAGAATGCCTGAAGAAAAATTCCCTAAACAAGCTTTACTTGCCAAAGCGAATGGGAGAAGACCATTTGGACAGTCACCCAAGCAAAATGATAGATGTAATGGAAGACTGTGAAGTGTGGCGGCTAAATCTTGAGCTGCTGCCTTCACAACTCTTACGGAAAAGTGGGCAATGAGAAAGAAGAACAAGAAGAAGGAGTGAAAAATGTATTTATACTCGCTTACACCACTTTTTTCACAAACATAACCTTTTTAATAAAAACCAATTTGGATTTAGACAAAACTGCTCAACATCACATGCCGTTTCAGAGTAACGCAATGACTTCCTTCAAAATAGAGATGTTGGTGAAATTTCTTGTGGTATTTTTCTTGATCTAGAGAAAGCCTTCGACACCGTTAATCATGAAGTTTTACTGCTTAAATTACAAAAATATGGTGTCAGAGGACTAGCATTTGATCTTTTTCAAAATTATCTAAATCACAGAAAACACTACACAGTAATAAATGGAAGAAAATCAATATACAATTACTCAAACTGTGGGATACCTCAAGGATCAATTTTAGGGCCACTTCTTTTTATAATCTATATGAATGATTTGCCTGCAGTATCAAATTTTAGAACTAGATTATTTGCAGATGACACAAGCTTAGCTATCTCAAACAAATCGTCCAAAACATTGCAGCAAGTTGTAAACCATGAAATTATAAAAGTTGCAGATTGGATGAGTTTGAACAAATTATCTATTAACTACAACAAAACTGAATTTTTGTTAATATGTAATAAAAAACAAAATTTTACATTAAAGTTAACAATTAATGATCATATATATAATAACGCAAAAAAAAACAAACCAAATATCTTGGTATATTAATTGATGATTCATTATCATGGAAGGCTCACATCAACTTAGTCAACAGTAAAATTGCCAAAGGATGCTTTGCATTGACAAAATTACGAAACTTGGTTAATCTATGCACTCTTAAAAACGTTTACTATAGTATGGTTTATTCACATGTACAATATTGCATCATAGTATGGGGACAAGCATCAAAATGTGTACTAGACCCTATTGAAAAATTACATAAAAGAATAGTAAGAAATATGACTAGACAACCTTTTTTTACCCCTTCATTACCATTATTTCACCAATTAAATTTTCTAAAAATTTCTGATATATTTAAATTAGAAGTGACTAAATTAATGCTAATTGCTGGCGAAAGTCTAGATAAACCTTAATTTCACTCCATTAAGCCGGTTACAGCACAACACAATTATAACACCAGGCATTCAGTTAAAAATAATTATGTATTACCACAAATAAAGACTAACTTTGGAAAGCAACTATTTCAATATATTGGCCCCAGGTTGTGGAAAGAAGTGCCAAGTAAACTGAAAACTCTACCATTGAAGTCATTTAAAAAGCACTATAAAAAGCACTTGTTATCTTGCTATGCTAAGTAACTCAACAGATTCATCGCCAAATACCAATTTGAAAATGTAAGAATAATGGGATATGCAAAACACATTCATTCTTATTGTTTTCATCACTATTGCTTTTATTCTTTTTTTTCTTTTCTTTAATTTTTACTGGTAGGGACATTTTGTACGTATTTTTCAAACTTGTAAATATTTTTTTGCTTGTATTTTCAATTGCGTTGCTTTTTTATTTTTTATGGAAGAGAAACTATTTTTCTAGATTTTGTAATTTGTCCATGTAATAATTTGAAATATGCAGTACAGGGAAACTGCTGACTTAAAGACCAACCACACCGTCATGTTCGCAGTCTCTGCATAGCATATAAATTTTAGACATTCTTTCTATATAGTCAGAAAACCGATTGAGATTAAGAAACTGTGTGAATTTTTTTTTCTAAGTACGACCCTTAAAAGACAGCTTTTCTCAATAAATTAATATATTTTTCCTGTAAAAATTTTCAATATCAAATCTGACATGTTGGGTAAAATTTGCTTAAAGTAATTTTAGATTTTGTACATATCTTTGTGTGCGTTTTTTTTTTTTTTTTACTGTTTACTTTTTTTCAATGTCACCTTGAAGGGGGCAACTGACTTGAAGACCGAATGGTCATTTTCGCTGTCTCCTGGTTTGGTTATTCTGCTTTCACAAAATGTGTTGTGTTGTTAGTGTTGAACCATTCCGAATAAAAGTTGATTGATTGATTGATTGATAGATTTAAGTTAGAACTTCGGGAATTCCCCACAAAGTCATTGTTATGTTTCGCGCCACTACACACGATTCAGTCTTTCCTGATGGTGTTAGTCTGTGGTGGTGAAGGTTGTTGCTACTGTAGTATTGTTAGCAGTATGGCTTGCAGTATAATTTAAGTTTTACCACTATTTAGTGCATCAGGTTTACTGCAGTACGTACATTGTAGAGACTTCGGGCTGCTATCACTGACTGGTTTGGTCATTTGGGTTGGTCTATCAGCTAGTCAGCCCAGCCTTACCATGTTCCTGCAGGTTACACTTACATTTTACAGTATTTTGGGTTGCAGTTTTCTTTCTTCTGTGTTGTTTACTGGATACGGCCTGGCAGTGTGTGGTAGTTTACTTTTTCTTGTTTAGCTGCTCATCTTGTGCTGCTTATGCATTGCTGGAGGTATATACCGGTTTATCTTTAATGGCGTGGCTTTCCTTCCAGTAGCGTAGGCTACCGGTACTGGTCTAGGTTGTTATGTACCTATACAGTATCTGTTTACCGTCTGCTTATTAGGCTATTGGATTGCTTGTAGTAAGGTTTGATACCGTACCTACTGACCCAGGAAATGTTTAAACTGTATGAGGTGTGGCCGGTGTTCCCTCTAAGTTTTTACGGTACCTCCTGCGAAAATGCCAGAAATAGTGTGAACATTCTAAACTCAATGTAAAAATGCCGAAAATTGAAAATTTTCACATCTTTTTTGTCTGGTCTCAATGTGACCTCCAAAAAAAAAAAAAAAAAGGCAGTGTCTGCTGCACCGGCCCGGTTTCCAACATCTAATTGCTGCTGCACTGGCAGCGGCGGTCGTTTTCTGTTGCTGTTCAATTTACTATCTCTCAGGCTGGCATCGCTGCCCGAACCTTAACTCTAATAATAGGCTAAGTTTTTAGAGAAAAAAAAGGAAATATGAAGCATTATAGCTCTCTAGCAGTCTAGCAATCTAGCGCTACTTCAAAAAAGCATGTCCTGCGGGTATCGATACCCTAACCCTCTGCAATGCAGTCTAGCACACTAACCACTATGCCATCAGAGCTTCTTTTTCGACGAGACAAAGTGCTGTATTTAGAGCGAATCAATGTGAAAAACGCAATCCGGTGCAGCAGCGATTTGATGTCCGAAACCGGGATGGTGCAGTAGACATTTCAAAAAAAAAGGTTATTGCGCCAACGGAGGTATCTTTTTCTCCGGTTTTATGTTGATCTCCAAAAAAAAAAAAAAAGGAGGTCTTTCAATTGAATTCTGCAAGTTTTCTCCGCGATTTGTACGACATACCAGAGCAAGGCGCCGTGAACCACAGCTGTCTACGGTTTTTGGCGTGAAACAAAAACGCCGGTTTTTGGCGGGAGATAAAAACGCCAAAATTCGCAAAATTTCAGTGCAAAAATGCCGGAAAAAATTTTGCACTTTTTGCACTTTTTTGCGCTTATAGGGAACACTGGGTGTGGCTATTAATTATAATAACAAGACTATTTTATTTTGTTTCCCCTTTAATGTATTCTCGCTGAGTATCAAAGCAGCATTGCATTCGGATTTTCCACTGGTCAAAACAGTGTAAAACGTCTGTTTCCACAAGGTGTTCTTGTAGCTTCATTGTTTTTTTATTTCTGTCACACTGTCATATCTTGTTCTTTTAAGAACAGAAGAAGTAGATATATAGAACGGATTTGACTTATTTCGAAAGAGAATAAAATCGCACGTCGCTAAATCAAGTGAGTATGAAAGATGATCAAGGGTTGGAATTTGTTTTTCTGCCAAAAACTTCTTCACTGATACCAGTAGCGCAGCATGCACTGTCATGGTGAAGGATGAACCTGTTTTTCCATAACTGTGGTCTTATTTTTGGACTTTCCTCAAATTTTTGAAAACTCGTTTGTAGTAGGTTTAGCATTGCAGATTGATTGATTCACTGTCCTGGGTTGCCACTGCCTGGAAAAGTCCTGAATTTTTTTTTTTCGCTGACCTGGAAAGTCCTTGAATTTTGTTTGTAAGTCTTGGAAAGTCTAGGAAAATGTTTATAAAGTTTTCCTGTGATTTACCAGGACGGAATGTGAAGTTGTTTTTTTTGTTGTTGTAATAACTGGGACCTTGTAACCTTACAAAGCCATTGTTGAAATAATTTGCATTGTGAAGTTCATTCAAAAAGCTTTATTGTATTGTCAAAAGACAAATCTTATTTGTATGCTGGGGCACAAACATAAAAATCGCTTTCCTGGCCCTAACTCAACCCTATATCTAACGCAAACTGCAACCCTAGCTCTAACCCTAACGTTAATATAAGCGCCTATTTCTTTGCTCTTCAGTCTTTGTTCTCTTGTTCTTTTTAAGCAGTTCTTACTAGTACGATAACGTGCAAGTGCTGAGTGGGTAAGCACTTCCTTGTTAAAATGCCAAAATTTACACTTTGCAATGCAGTACCGGTATGTCAGATCTGAGTTAATGTTAATGTAGGCTTATAAATTATTGAATATTATTAGGAAGAGTGAATTCATGGACAGGAATTTATTGTAATGTGATATTCTAGTAGCAGTAGCATAGTGGGCTACTGTATAGGCCCTTCTTTGGCTTGTAGACCAAAATGCACAATAAGAAAAAAGCGACATTTATTGCACTATACTTCTGAGACAGTTTTTTTGCGGTAGTATGGATAGTAGAGTAATTTAAAGCTGCTTTTGGAACATGATTTTGATGAAGGGCTAATATTGGTCAAAAGTAAAACCAGTAACTACTAATGAACTAAAAATGGCTGAAAATAAACAATCCATTCAATTGCTTGATGCAAATCGCCTAATGTAGGTTTTGTAAAGCAATTATAAGGGGTGTATTTAGTATTTAATTCTGTTAAATACCAATCAACTCTCTCAAATCTTGTTTTATTAGCCCCTCCTCCCAGGAGTTTTTTCAAAGGAAATACCGGTACCTATTTGCACTCTAGCATACAAATGATCTCTATTGGTAGCGAATAGGAGAGCAAAAGTGGGTGTTCATTTTCTTAAATATTCTTTTAGTTTTTGAATTATTATCGTTAGTGGTTAGTTGGAGTTTAGATTTTGAGTTTGGGTTAGGATTAGCGTTAGGGTTAAAGCTGGGGTTACAGTTTGCGTTTAGCTTAAGGTTGTGGTAAAGGCTAGGATAGAGTTGTTTTGTTTGCACCCTGGCATGCAAATATGATTGAGCTGTTTTTTTTTCAAATGATAGGATTTTATAGTTCACTGGCTGGAAATAGAGCTAGGACTGAAGTTTTACCATTACTAATCACTAGAGCTCAACCAATCTCTGATATATCTATTGATCAGCTGTTATATTTTGGCCGCTATCAGGGCCAAGCTGGTATATCGTATGGGCTATTTACTGCCGATAAAATATAGGCTTAGCGCAATTACTTTAAACTGTCACTGAACCCTTGCAGTAAAGACAGCCATAGGCTATCCCTACTACAAGGGTTCCCCTTGTGTGACCACGGAAATCATAACCGACAAGTTTGACGTCCTTCGTGGTTGATTCCTGGGAAATCATAACGACTTCCACTGGCAGTTGGGTGGCCAGATCAACCACCAAGAGGAAGAGGCTTGCACAGCGGAAGAGGCTTTCTAGGGAATAAACGATTTTTCACTTGCGGTACTTAAAAAAATCAGTGAAAAAAGCAAGGGTTCAGCGATTTTTTCACTTGTTTTTTTAAGTACCACAAGTGAAAAATCGTTTATTCCCTAGAAAGCCTCTTCCGCTGTGCAAGCCCTTAAGGTTTGTCCAGTTCGGCCAAGAGTCTTGTCTAGCTGGGGAATAACTTTGTTAGAGAAGCTGAGGGCTGCCGATGACAGCTAAAAGCTCGAAACAGCGCTGTCCAGCTCTGTGCATCTTATGACTCGAGCTGCTTTGCAGCTGCAGGGTTGGTGGTTGATCTGGCCACCCAACTGCCAGTGGAAGTTGTTATGATTTCCCAGGAGTCGACCACGAAGGCTGTCAAACTTGTCAGTTACTTTAAACTGTTTATTTTTTAGAGCAAGCATATGTGTTCTGGTGTTCTATTTGCTTAGTATGACTTGTGTTTGCAATAGTCTTTCTTTGGAGGAGGGTTAGTGAAGTTGTTAGTGTCAAGTTAAATAGAAAATATAGACAAAATTTGGTAGTTGATGAGTTATATGTCTGTATCGACCTGAAAAAGTCTTATCAATGGAGCTCTAGCTATCACCCACATACTGTAGCCCATTTATGCAACCAGCTTAGTCATGTTTTTGCAGTGCGAAATACTATGCCATGTTTTAAAAGCAATAATCTTTACCAAACTAGACCTAAAATTAAGTTATTATTGCAAAAAAAATTGCAAACTTTGCTAGTGCTAGGGGCTTTTCCTCAAACCCGCAATGGCTTCCGGCAGCTGGGGGCTCTGCCCCGATACCAAAAAACACAACCCTCACGTTGCAAATTTCTGGCTTTTCACCTGAACTGTTCTGGAAAGTATTGGAAAATGAACTTTTAGAAAAAAGTCCTGAAATTTGATTTTACAATTTCTGTGGCAACCCTGACTGTCGATCCTTTTGGAACCCAACTCTCCATGAAAACACTCTGATCATAAAAAAAAACAAAAATCAACATCTGACTTTGCCTTGAATTTTGATTTGCTTGATCTTGCTTTGTTAATTCCTGGTGAGTTTGCAGTTTTTCCGATGCATGGCCTGCCTTTTTGCCTCAAAGTCATACTGGAAAATCCGTGCTTGTCACACTCACAGGTAATCACACTGTTTAAAAATTTGGGGTTTCTTCAGCTTGCTTTGAAATATCATCGCAAATTTCTATTGCTAGTAAGAAGCTTTGGAATGATCTTCGCACAAACCATTCTCATTTGCAAATTGTCATGCAGTATTTGCCTCACTGTTTTGCTGTCAATGGACATCCTCTTTTGTATCAGTCGAATACTAAGCCGATGATCTTCTTGCACAATTTTTTAAATTTTGCGGCTATTAATAGTGGTTTTTGATGTGGTTGGGCTTCCTGAACATTCTTCATCTTTAATGTCATTTCGGCCTTCATAAAATCTTTTGTGCTACTCAAATCTTTTACGCGGGCTTGTGACAAGCATTCTTCGCCTCAAACTTCTGTTAAAGCTCGAAAAGATTCACTAGATGTTTTAATCAATTTTACCAAAAATTTCAAGTTGATTCTCTGCTCAGTTTTTTGAGTTAAGCAGTTTTTGCAGCTGTAACAGAAGTTTTTGCAGCAATGAGCATTTGCACTGTCCGCAAGCCAACATTTTTTCCAATGTGCAATACTTAGTACGTGCAAAAAAAAAAACAAACCTGCTCATTTGGTTTGGATCTTGCAAGATAACATCATGAATGTCCTATCAGTAAGCTCAGCAAATTTAAGCAACTGCAAAGTCGTTTTCATAGTTTTCGTCACCTAGTCTCTTTATTTTATTGTTGCACCTGATATAGTGTTCGCTTTATTGAGTTTTGCTTAGACCTTTACATAGCAGGCTTGTAACGTCTTTGATTGGTACCAGTGGTAGGTAGTGTTGCTTACTGCATTGTTTTAGCATACTGGTAGTTTATTTGTGAGTTTGTATAGGTTGTAAGTACTAGTAAGAACTGCTTAAAAAGAACAAGAGAACAAAGACTGAAGAGCAAAGAAATAGGCGCTTATATTAACGTTAGGGTTAGAGCTAGGGTTGCAGTTTGCGTTAGATATAGGGTTGAGTTAGGGCCAGGAAAGCGATTTTTATGTTTGTGCCCCAGCATACAAATAAGATTTGTCTTTTGACAATACAATAAAGCTTTTTGAATGAACTTCACAATGCAAATTATTTCAACAATGGCTTTGTAAGGTTACAAGGTCCCAGTTATTACAACAACAAAAAAAACAACTTCACATTCCGTCCTGGTAAATCACAGGAAAACTTTATAAACATTTTCCTAGACTTTCCAAGACTTACAAACAAAATTCAAGGACTTTCCAGGTCAGCGAAAAAAAAAAATTCAGGACTTTTCCAGGCAGTGGCAACCCAGGACAGTGAATCAATCAATCTGCAATGCTAAACCTACTACAAACGAGTTTTCAAAAATTTGAGGAAAGTCCAAAAATAAGACCACAGTTATGGAAAAACAGGTTCATCCTTCACCATGACAGTGCATGCTGCGCTACTGGTATCAGTGAAGAAGTTTTTGGCAGAAAAACAAATTCCAACCCTTGATCATCTTTCATACTCACTTGATTTAGCGACGTGCGATTTTATTCTCTTTCGAAATAAGTCAAATCCGTTCTATATATCTACTTCTTCTGTTCTTAAAAGAACAAGATATGACAGTGTGACAGAAATAAAAAAACAATGAAGCTACAAGAACACCTTGTGGAAACAGACGTTTTACACTGTTTTGACCAGTGGAAAATCCGAATGCAATGCTGCTTTGATACTCAGCGAGAATACATTAAAGGGGAAACAAAATAAAATAGTCTTGTTATTATAATTAATAGCCACACCCAGTGTTCCCTATAAGCGCAAAAAAGTGCAAAAAGTGCAAAATTTTTTCCGGCATTTTTGCACTGAAATTTTGCGAATTTTGGCGTTTTTATCTCCCGCCAAAAACCGGCGTTTTTGTTTCACGCCAAAAACCGTAGACAGCTGTGGTTCACGGCGCCTTGCTCTGGTATGTCGTACAAATCGCGGAGAAAACTTGCAGAATTCAATTGAAAGACTCCTTTTTTTTTTTTTTTGGAGATCAACATAAAACCGGAGAAAAAGATACCTCCGTTGGCGCAATAACCTTTTTTTTTGAAATGTCTACTGCACCATCCCGGTTTCGGACATCAAATCGCTGCTGCACCGGATTGCGTTTTTCACATTGATTCGCTCTAAATACAGCACTTTGTCTCGTCGAAAAAGAAGCTCTGATGGCATAGTGGTTAGTGTGCTAGACTGCATTGCAGAGGGTTAGGGTATCGATACCCGCAGGACATGCTTTTTTGAAGTAGCGCTAGATTGCTAGACTGCTAGAGAGCTATAATGCTTCATATTTCCTTTTTTTTCTCTAAAAACTTAGCCTATTATTAGAGTTAAGGTTCGGGCAGCGATGCCAGCCTGAGAGATAGTAAATTGAACAGCAACAGAAAACGACCGCCGCTGCCAGTGCAGCAGCAATTAGATGTTGGAAACCGGGCCGGTGCAGCAGACACTGCCTTTTTTTTTTTTTTTTTGGAGGTCACATTGAGACCAGACAAAAAAGATGTGAAAATTTTCAATTTTCGGCATTTTTACATTGAGTTTAGAATGTTCACACTATTTCTGGCATTTTCGCAGGAGGTACCGTAAAAACTTAGAGGGAACACCGGCCACACCTCATACAGTTTAAACATTTCCTGGGTCAGTAGGTACGGTATCAAACCTTACTACAAGCAATCCAATAGCCTAATAAGCAGACGGTAAACAGATACTGTATAGGTACATAACAACCTAGACCAGTACCGGTAGCCTACGCTACTGGAAGGAAAGCCACGCCATTAAAGATAAACCGGTATATACCTCCAGCAATGCATAAGCAGCACAAGATGAGCAGCTAAACAAGAAAAAGTAAACTACCACACACTGCCAGGCCGTATCCAGTAAACAACACAGAAGAAAGAAAACTGCAACCCAAAATACTGTAAAATGTAAGTGTAACCTGCAGGAACATGGTAAGGCTGGGCTGACTAGCTGATAGACCAACCCAAATGACCAAACCAGTCAGTGATAGCAGCCCGAAGTCTCTACAATGTACGTACTGCAGTAAACCTGATGCACTAAATAGTGGTAAAACTTAAATTATACTGCAAGCCATACTGCTAACAATACTACAGTAGCAACAACCTTCACCACCACAGACTAACACCATCAGGAAAGACTGAATCGTGTGTAGTGGCGCGAAACATAACAATGACTTTGTGGGGAATTCCCGAAGTTCTAACTTAAATCTATCAATCAATCAATCAATCAACTTTTATTCGGAATGGTTCAACACTAACAACACAACACATTTTGTGAAAGCAGAATAACCAAACCAGGAGACAGCGAAAATGACCATTCGGTCTTCAAGTCAGTTGCCCCCTTCAAGGTGACATTGAAAAAAAGTAAACAGTAAAAAAAAAAAAAAAAACGCACACAAAGATATGTACAAAATCTAAAATTACTTTAAGCAAATTTTACCCAACATGTCAGATTTGATATTGAAAATTTTTACAGGAAAAATATATTAATTTATTGAGAAAAGCTGTCTTTTAAGGGTCGTACTTAGAAAAAAAAATTCACACAGTTTCTTAATCTCAATCGGTTTTCTGACTATATAGAAAGAATGTCTAAAATTTATATGCTATGCAGAGACTGCGAACATGACGGTGTGGTTGGTCTTTAAGTCAGCAGTTTCCCTGTACTGCATATTTCAAATTATTACATGGACAAATTACAAAATCTAGAAAAATAGTTTCTCTTCCATAAAAAATAAAAAAGCAACGCAATTGAAAATACAAGCAAAAAAATATTTACAAGTTTGAAAAATACGTACAAAATGTCCCTACCAGTAAAAATTAAGAAAAGAAAAAAAAGAATAAAAGCAATAGTGATGAAAACAATAAGAATGAATGTGTTTTGCATATCCCATTATTCTTACATTTTCAAATTGGTATTTGGCGATGAATCTGTTGAGTTACTTAGCATAGCAAGATAACAAGTGCTTTTTATAGTGCTTTTTAAATGACTTCAATGGTAGAGTTTTCAGTTTACTTGGCACTTCTTTCCACAACCTGGGGCCAATATATTGAAATAGTTGCTTTCCAAAGTTAGTCTTTATTTGTGGTAATACATAATTATTTTTAACTGAATGCCTGGTGTTATAATTGTGTTGTGCTGTAACCGGCTTAATGGAGTGAAATTAAGGTTTATCTAGACTTTCGCCAGCAATTAGCATTAATTTAGTCACTTCTAATTTAAATATATCAGAAATTTTTAGAAAATTTAATTGGTGAAATAATGGTAATGAAGGGGTAAAAAAAGGTTGTCTAGTCATATTTCTTACTATTCTTTTATGTAATTTTTCAATAGGGTCTAGTACACATTTTGATGCTTGTCCCCATACTATGATGCAATATTGTACATGTGAATAAACCATACTATAGTAAACGTTTTTAAGAGTGCATAGATTAACCAAGTTTCGTAATTTTGTCAATGCAAAGCATCCTTTGGCAATTTTACTGTTGACTAAGTTGATGTGAGCCTTCCATGATAATGAATCATCAATTAATATACCAAGATATTTGGTTTGTTTTTTTTTGCGTTATTATATATATGATCATTAATTGTTAACTTTAATGTAAAATTTTGTTTTTTATTACATATTAACAAAAATTCAGTTTTGTTGTAGTTAATAGATAATTTGTTCAAACTCATCCAATCTGCAACTTTTATAATTTCATGGTTTACAACTTGCTGCAATGTTTTGGACGATTTGTTTGAGATAGCTAAGCTTGTGTCATCTGCAAATAATCTAGTTCTAAAATTTGATACTGCAGGCAAATCATTCATATAGATTATAAAAAGAAGTGGCCCTAAAATTGATCCTTGAGGTATCCCACAGTTTGAGTAATTGTATATTGATTTTCTTCCATTTATTACTGTGTAGTGTTTTCTGTGATTTAGATAATTTTGAAAAAGATCAAATGCTAGTCCTCTGACACCATATTTTTGTAATTTAAGCAGTAAAACTTCATGATTAACGGTGTCGAAGGCTTTCTCTAGATCAAGAAAAATACCACAAGAAATTTCACCAACATCTCTATTTTGAAGGAAGTCATTGCGTTACTCTGAAACGGCATGTGATGTTGAGCAGTTTTGTCTAAATCCAAATTGGTTTTTATTAAAAAGGTTATGTTTGTGAAAAAAGTGGTGTAAGCGAGTATAAATACATTTTTCACTCCTTCTTCTTGTTCTTCTTTCTCATTGCCCACTTTTCCGTAAGAGTTGTGAAGGCAGCAGCTCAAGATTTAGCCGCCACACTTCACAGTCTTCCATTACATCTATCATTTTGCTTGGGTGACTGTCCAAATGGTCTTCTCCCATTCGCTTTGGCAAGTAAAGCTTGTTTAGGGAATTTTTCTTCAGGCATTCTGCTTGTTCCACAAATTGTGCCCGTATTATCGAAAATAGTAGAAGTCAAAATGTGAACCAAACCGCTCATCGTGCATGCTAAATATTAACGCTCAATTTTGCTTGTTTATTGTTAGTGCGACCGAGTTAGCGTGTATAGAATATAGATAAATAAGTGACATTCTGGAAATCGGAAAATAAAGGGCTCGACGTAGAGTTATTGTATTGTTTTTGTTTAAGAAGTGTACAAAATCAAAGTACAAACCTTTTTTATGACGTATTTGCTGAAATTGCTAGAAGCAATATGTTTACGAAGCATGAATAACTATTGGGAGAAAAAAAATGCTTTGGGACTGTAAAAAACAATAGTACTACGTTGGGGATGACATAAGTGCGTTAACTTAATTGAAGTATACGGTTCTCTTTAACCCCCGTTGTTTTTTCATAACAAATACCTGCCCCGCATCGGAAATTGAGTGACCAGCTATTCGGAAAACAACGTGATGACTAATTTGTTTTGCTGTTGTTATGCTTATTTAACTTGGCTTTATATATCGAAGACCCACTTGTCCAAATTATTGTAGTGTTTGTGCAGTCAGCGAGCGGCTGAGTTTTACCCCAGAGCGATTTCGCTTTTTTAATCCAAGCCTTATCAACTTTGGAAGTGATCTACCACGGACGCTGTATTCCGGAGCTGATGCAGTTTGTCAATAAAGATTTTTTGGGAAAAATCAGTGTGTAGTTTTGCTT
>CAWYPQ010000182.1:0-98805 GCA_963965965.1 Trididemnum nubilum
ATCGTCAGTAATTGATGAATTTCACCATCATGTTAACTCTATTTCTCCAATATTAAGTTCACATTGGAACTGGAGGATAACAGCTTTTTAGCGTTTATAGATGTTTGTGTCAACCGTACTGTTAATTGCAAACTCTGGACCACAATTTATCACAAACCCACCGACACCGACCGTAATCTACAATTCGACTCCCACGACCCTTTACACCATAAGTTAGCTGTTGCTATAATCTTGTATCACCGAATCGACTCCCACATATAAAAACCATCTGAACGCAAATCTCATCTTGATCTCACCAAGAAAACATTGACCCTCAATTTTTTCCCTGCTAGATTTACCCATTCCTTTTCTAAAAGTAAAACCGACAAGCCAGCTAGTACTCAATTAGATTTTTTTGGATTTACAACCCTACCCTACATCAAAGGTATCGGACAAAATCAAGCGAATACTTTTGGAAACCGGTGTTCAAGTGGCGTTCAGACCATTTTTAACAATTGCCAGATTTCTCCCTTCCCTAAAAAATAAAATAAATCATAATGAAAAGTCCAACTTGGTTTACGAAGTTCCCTGTCAGAATTGTGCTTTTGTTTACATCGGATAAACCAAACCGGACCTTAAATCTAGAATAAAGGAACATCAACGAGCAATAAAATTCCAACCGCCCGAGAAATCAGCTCCATGGAAAATAATCAACTCCAGGGCCGGCTTGCCTGTATGTGGTGTGGTGCTGCAGCACCCCCAATCAAAAAAAAACAAAAATTTATTTCTTCACATTTTTTATTTAAAAAATAAAAAATAAAAAAATTTTAATTCAATTTGTTTGATTTTAGAAAAAAAATACAAAAAATTAAATGACAACACTGCTGATGAGCTGCTTTTTTCGCAGCTCTCCCGTCATATCAAAAATAAACATAAATAGCTTTTGAAATAGGGGAATTTTGAGTTTGTACTCAGCAAGGCAGTTTGTGCTGCTTTCTTGGCAGCACCGACAAACCGAAGTCGAAAACTTGATCGAAAGTACGAGGTTGTAGGACTGATTCTTTTGTGGTTTAGGTTTAAGTTATCTCTAACTCAGCTGTTGTTGTTGTTGTTGTTTTAGCCAGGGGTTCCGAAACCCGGGGGGATATATACACAACCGCAAGCTCAAGTGTAACGTTTTAAAAAGCATAAATCTGATTGACTCACTGCTCAAACTGCTCTATAGATTACGGTACGAAACAAATATTCAAAACAAATTATCCACAACACCAATTAGTGAACAAAAAAAAGGAATTATTGATTTCCTTTAAAAAATACAAGCATTTGAAAATGCGCATCGCTCAACTCCACTCATTTTGGGCAAAAAACAATAAAAAATGACGCTCAACAACCGCATTTAAAAGAATTGGGGGTTTTAATTTCCACCAATAAAATTTTCATGTGGTGGTAAGCGAACGATTTCGGAGTCACTATCTTTTTCTTATGGCTTGTCAAAGAAATCGATTACTAGCTTCGATGCAATTTGTGCTCCTGGAGCAATTAGCGTCACTCTGCCCTGACGAATGGAGCACGCTAAAAAATCATCATATTATAGTTAGTATAAAGGAATGAAATCAACTAAGAGCTATATCGACGAGTAGAATGTTGATCAACAATCTTACGAACTCGTCACCCGCACAGAGCGAGCATCGGAACCCGAGTGTAACCGTTTAAATTTAAGGGCACCGAGTCCATATTAACATCCTCATTTTAACACATAGCTACACAGTGGCAGAGTGGTCTAACGCCTGTCCTGCGTTGAAGGACTGCCGCGAAGTCAAAACCAGAGTATGTCTCTGGTTATTGCGTGCATGCTGGGTTCAAATTTTATCCGTAGTCATTTTTTCTGACAACCAGATGCTGATCCAGATTGTGACTTTATGTCTTCTATTTTCTTAAAAGCTACCAAGGCATTTGTGCATTTATGCTTCTGGAAAAATTAGCATCACTCTCTGACCACTGGAGCATGCTGCAAAAATCATCAAGTTTTTGTTTAAAGAAATTGAATCATTTAAGTATGTTAATTAAGAGCTACACCGATGCTGTCAATGGTTAGCGATTTCTTTCAAATTTTCCAGACTAGCAGCAAAAATTTTTGCAATTAATAGTTTTTGGTGTTTCTTGATTTTGAATTACGGTAAGACCATAGGCGTAGTCAGGATTTTTAATTGGGGGGGGGGGCAAAACCACAAATGACATGTAATGACGTCATCAAACATTTTTGAATGAGGAACTTTTTGTGGGACAAAAATATTGTAGAACCAAAGATCAGAAGCTGTTGTCTGGTTTACCAAAGTTAAAAGTGAAAATGTCTAAATTTGGAAGACGTGTTGAGTAAACTAATGTTACTCAAACGTATCACAGAGGAGGGTCTGGGTGCAAAGCCCACAGAAGCTGAGCAATTTTTTGAAAAAAACAAGCTATTTTAATGCCATTAGAATACATTTCGCACGCGTTCTAAACTATTTGAAAGAACTCGATTTTTAACATTTGAAAGCCAATTGAAAAAATTAAATTATTCAATCCTACTTTTACTTACAATTTAAGTCCGAAACACGTTTAAAATCTTGCATTTTGGGGTTAAATTTTGTACGTGATTTGGCCCAGATAGGGGGAAGTAAGATACATTGCCTCATGCAATATTTTAGCAGTAGATAATAAAACAATCCATATGAAGATATTTCTTAAAAGATTTTTGTTTTGTCACATGTAGGAGTATGTGCGGCCAGGAGACCCAGACTCCGTCAATTCAAATTCAATTATTTGTTCAAGGAACATATGCCTTAGCTAATATTTTTCAAAAGTATATTGTTGCGTAAAAGCTGGCAAGGTGGAGGTGAATTGTTATTGAAAATGGTACAATAGATGGTTACGCTTAATAACCATGTTATTGACCAGGCTGGATTTACATTGCGCGGGGCCCCTGGCACTTTAGAGATCTTTGCAAAATCTTCTCACCAAATATAGGTAAAGACCAAAAAAAAGTCTTGCATCGGTGAGCTGGGCCCCTGGCACTGCGCCATATGGTAAATCCGCCACTGGTTAATGCTTTAAGTTCATAAAAAGGTTAGATGAGTGCCTGAGAAAGCAGCTTTTAAGACAAAAATCTTAATTTCACCCGGATTACATATCTAAATTGGTTGGTAAAAATCGACTTGAGTAGGCCCGTGCCCCCTGGTTGTCAATATTACTGTTAATTACTATTGTGCGCGTGTATGTTGTACGCGAAAAATGCTAAAAGAAACTGAAAGTGAAGTAACAATAGGCTTTTTTGTCATATTTTTATCACTGGCGGCATCTCAATTGGGGGAGGACTGGGGACCCTCGCCCCCTCCCTAGGCTACACCTATGGGTAATACCATAGGTGGGCACAAGTCCGTTAATCGTTAATAACGAAGCTAACTTTTTCATTAAGTCGTTAATCCGTTAAAAAGTTTTTTCATGTTAACGGACTAAATTAACTTCCGTTAAGTGCTGTAAACGGACTAAAGTAACTTCCGTTAAGTTCTGTTAACTTCCGTTAAAGTTTTTATCGTTAATATCTAGCACTATTTATTCATCGGACCGTTACAAACCAGTTTGCACTGGTAACGCTTGTTGCGTATTAGCACAAGGTTTATAGAAGAAAGCGAAGAAAGGAGCTCTTTTTTGCGGCAAATAATAACCTGCAGCCTCATAGGTCTATTAATTATCGCTGATCACAATTTCCAAAGATTTTCCGAATGCAGCTTCGTTGTGCATTTGAACTTGTTTTTATCTTGAAATTAGATTAGACTGTAAAATATAACTTCCAAAACATAAAAGGACCACCTTAGCAATAAATATTTCCTTACAATCAGCTCAACAGCGTCAATACGTGTTCTGGAAGCGAGTGAATAAGAAGAAATGTAAATTACATGCAAAATGTTAACGGATTAACGGACTTTATTAACTTCCGTTAATTAAAGCTGAAAATAACGGATTAACGTTAACGGAGGTGTGAAGTTTGTCAACGGACTAGCAGTTAATGAAGCTAACGTTTTGCATAAACTTGCCCACCTATGGGTAATACATTAGACAAATGGCAAGTAACGCGTCAAATTCTTTCGCGAAGCAATATTTTAAGATTTTTTAGGAACGAGAAGCGTATTTCTGGAAAGACAGTTACAAAAGTAATTTTTCTCTTTAAAATTTGAATCTGCAACCATTTTTTGAAATATGCAATTGAAAAGTTTGAAATTTTGAAAAATCGGCAAAACATTTCATGGAAAAGTTTCAATGAAAAACTCCTGTTGTGAATCGTGCTGTATAACGAAGTTTTGCAAGCAGTAAACGAATGCAATTTCCAATGACGAGGCTTTTGGAAATCTTCCTCGTCAGTGTTTTTTCTAAACTTTAATCGCAGTTGTTGGAAAACAAGTATTCTTTATCGTAAACTTATTTAAATTGCGCTTGCGCGATTGCGCTCAAAATTGCTAAAATACTTGCGGGGCAAGCGTCAGCGCAACCGTTTAAAAATAGTTGCGGCGCAAAAGCTATCGCAAGTGAAATACTTGCGGCGCAAGTGCCCAGCTCTGGTTTCACTGTGGTCTGCATCTGAGCGCTGGATGATGTTAGGACCTTTTTTGTGGTCTTCACGTGATTTCGGGAAAAACACTTCAATTTCCGGTGAAGACCTATTTTTTTGGTCTTCACTTAATTTGCTCACCTGAAAAAGTTCGTGGTCGAGGTTCATCCCCCAATGTTGAAAATCGGACAAAAATCGGACTAATGCTCAACAAAGGTCGGCACCACTGGTTGTAGCGCATATTTATCCTCTTGCAGCCGAACAGCGTTAGACGCTAACTTGTTGGACGATCCGCACACTTTTCATTACCAGGACTACTTCGTGATTGGAGGAATCCGCACCTACTTAGGAGGTTCCGTTGATCCAATGTTACTATAAATTTTTTCGAATTCTTGCCACTGAATTTGCTGCTTGTTCGAAGCCACCAAGCAGAGATAATCATCGTAAAGCGTCTTATCCAAGGACGCAACAACGCGACCAGGGTGCGGGTTGAACCCAGATCACTCGATCAGGTTCGTCGTAAAAACGACGCCTTTACCCATTCGGCCACGCTGCCGACGCTGCTGATATTGTTAGCTTAGTGGACTAGGATTTCTTTGTCGAAAGCTTTTGTACTGTATGGGCCTATATGATTACTAATTGAGTAAGTCTTGATTAGGATTTCTTTTACAAAAAGTTTTACACGTAATCTCAGATCTGGTGCTTGAGTAGCCTAAGCCTTAGCTTATTCCTAAATCTGTGTTATAATTATTTTTGTTCTTGCATTAGCCTAGTCTTATTTATCTCTATCAAGAAAGCCAGGCTGCCAGAGTCTACGGTAGCTTTGTACTGTAGGCCTAGTTTCTAATGCTGGAAATGATATTTAAATAGCCTAGCTAGTTTGCGAAATTAGGCCTGTTCGAAACTGTTTTTTTAGATATTCAAAAGGCTGTTTTTTTAGATATAGGCCTGCTGTATACAGAAACATATCGCTGGCTTTTAAGTACTGGTAACATTGCCAGGGCAGATCTGGTGGTTGGCCAAGGAATCATTCATAGGCCTACCCATACCGTAACTAACAAATGAGCTCGGTAGGTTTGCTACTATAGTTTGCTGTTTGGCTATTAAATCAAATTACTTTACAGATGAATTAGTAACTAGCAGTTTTTAGGTCTAGTCAGCCATCTTTTACACTATCATTTAGCTTAGCTGTTGCAGATTGGCATGTAGACTAGATTTAGGTTCTGGCAGCTTACAAGCGCAACCGTAAGCCCACGCGCAAGTGTGACGTTTTGAAAATTATAATTCTAATCGACTCAGTGCTCAAACTGCGCTAGGCTATAGTACGAAACCAATATTCAAAACAAATTATGCACGCTACCAAATTAGTAAACAAAAGATTACTGGTTTCCTTTAAAAAAATACAAGCATATTTTGAAAATGTGCAATACTCAACCTCTTTGGTCGCATAGGCGTAGCCAGGTGGAGGCCCATGAGGCCCGGGCCCACTCCCAATCGTAATACCAGCAATGATAAACTTGTCACCAAAATTGCTATGCTTTCTTCAGTTTCTTTTTCTTGTTTTGTTTTTACCTTGACTTTAGTCGGTGAAGCCTCCCCCCTTTTTTTGCGGTCTTCACCTAAGTCTCGGGAGAAATACAGCTCTTCAGTCCGTGACGACCTTCTTTTGTTGTTGTTTTTTTTGTTTTGGTCTTAGTTACGTAAGTTGTCGTTTGGCCCCCCTCCCCGAATCCTAAACTGGTCTCCAACTAAATCTCGGCCCCCCCCCAACCACCAATCAAAAATCCTAGCTAGCCTATGAATGAGCGAAGAACGTTTTTATATCTAACGAAAAAGTACTCTCAACATCCGCACTCAAAGGGACCAGAGTTAAAAAATTTCACTAACAAAGTCTTCATGTGGTGGTAAGTGAACGACTTCGGAGTCATTGTATTTTTCTGATGGCTCGTCAAGGAAATCCTTTGCAGGCTTCGATACATATTTTGTGCTTGTGGAGCAATTAGCATTACTCTCTAAAAATGCAGCTCGCTGAAAAATCATCCAGTTTTTTGTTTAAAAAATTGAACCATGTAAGATTTACTTAAAAGAGCTATACTAATGCTGTCACTCCTGTTTGCAATATTTTTCAAGATTTCCGGGCTAGCAAAGAAGTTGTAATTGATAGGTTTTGTTGTTTCTTTTTTTTTGAATTACGATAAAAAAAGTTGGTCTGTTGCGAGTAACGCGTTTAATGCCTAAAGCAAGTTTAAGATTTTTTAGGAAGAAGTAGTGTGTTTTCTACAAAGGCAAGTACAAAAATAATTTTTCTGTTTAAAATTTGATTTAACAACCATTTTTTAAATTACTCAATTGGAAAATATTTCTTTGAAAAATTGACAAAAAGTATTTTAGAGAAAAACGTTTCAGCGAAAGTAGACCCCTGCTGTAAATCCAAAAGAAGTTTTGCAAGCAGTAGACGAATAGAATTTCCCATGACGAGGTTTTTATGAACCTAATTCGTCATAGGAGTAGCCGAAAGGGGGGAGGCAAAAGGCCACCAATGCTACCATGATAAATGAAATGCCACCAATTATAAAATTAATAACAACAAAGCCTTATGTCTTTTCTGTTTCGGTTTCTTTTAGTAGCATATTTGCGTACAACAGTATACGAGTACAACAGACTACAATTCATATTGACGACCATGTGGCCTCCGCCCCCTTACATCAAATTTTTGCCATCCAATTTAAACGTATAACCGAGAGAAATTCAGGTTTTTGTCCTAAAAGTTGAAACCTCTGGCTCTCATCTGATCATTTTTTGAACTTAATGAAATAACATGACTGCTTACGTAGTAACCATCTATTGCACCAGTTTCAAATAACAATCTACCTCCACCTCGCCAGTTTTTACGCGGCAAAATACTTTTGGCAAAAAAATTATCTAGAGAAAACGCTTATTGAACAAATTGTTGAATATGAATTGAGGGGGCCTGGGCCCCCTAGTCTTACATGTACTCTTAAAACCGGTTATTTTTACTACAAAACAAAAATCTTCAAAGTAAATACTCGAATGAATATATACTGCCAAAATATTGCCGAAGGCACTGTACCTTGCTTCTACCACCTGGGCCAAGACACTTATAAACTTTAAACTCCAAATTCAAAATTTTACACGAGTTTTGGACTTGATCTGTATGCAAAGAGAATACTCACAAGTTTGATTTTTTCAATTGGCTTTCAAATCTTAAAAATTTAGTTATTTCAAATGACTTTAAAAACGTGCGAATTATGATTCAAATGGTATTGAAATAGCTACTCTACCGCACAGTGACCCACCCCCAGACCCCCGTCTGAGTGTCACGTATAATAATTTTTGGGTGTGTGTTTTTTTTTAGTCTTTTTTTTTGGGTGTGTGTTTTTTTTTAGTTTTTTTGTGTGTGTGTTTTGTTTTGAACTTAACTAAAACGTTAACTGCAGTTTGATTTTAAATTTCACTGCAACTAAGCATGTACGTTGACAGGAAGCACCTTAACTTTGAAAACCGCAAGGTTATTCGGTGCTTCCTGCTCAATCAACACAACTCTGATTCCTTTATACTGCGTCATGAGCTGTACTAGGCCTATTATACTTTTGCGTGTGTGTTTGACTGAGGAATAAATTCTACTACAACTACTACTACTGTCTACTTTTTGACTAGACCAGCCATTTGGTCGAGCGGTAACTTGTTCGTCTCTTGAGCGGGAGGTCTGAGGTTCAACTCTCGGGTCGATCAAATCGGACACAATGTTCCCAACGGCTCGCCACCGCTGCGACATTTTTTCGAAAAGAGCTGTGTTTCCCAGGCGCAATGAAGCGCAGATGGGCCCCGCAAACGCCTTACACGCTTCGGCGTAGTACAGCGAGTATAATGAAAGATTTGCTTTCAGACGTTTCTTGAAATGGTACAAAGTTTCAATTTCACGTAGAGATAGTAGCAACGATTTCCATACCTTGGGTGATGCATACGCAGGGGCATATTTAGGGGGGCCATTGGGCATGGCCCCCCCCCTTTAGGTCTCCAGGATAGTATAATTAGCATAGAATAGTATGCAAAATTGCAGCATGCCTCCCCCCCCCCCCCCTTGTAACTTGGGCAGAGGGTTTGAGCACAGAAACGGTGGACGAAGACCTTTTTTGGTCTTCACCTAATTTTGGGCCAAAAACCGAAATAAATTTGAGTGAAGACCTTTTTTTTGGTCTTCACTTAATTTTGGTCCAAAAAGACCTTTTTTTTGGGTCTTCATCTATTTTTGGGCAGGAAAACGGACTTGGTTTTGGGCTGGATAACTTTCATTCTGGTCTTCATTATTCTCAAACTTTTTGCCCCCCCCCCCTTTCGAAAATCCTGCGTACGCTACTGTGCATACGGAAACATAGATTAAGATCTAGCAAAGTTCAAGCTAGTTACCGTTCGAAGCAGCCAATTGTCATCATTAATACGCAAGCTGTATCTTGCCGAAACACCACGAGAGTAGATTATTTGTTTCAAGTATGTGGTAGCATAACCAATAACCATGCAGGCGCTTGTGAGTACAGTAGGATTTGAAAATTTTAATTTTGAAATTTTAATTTTTAATTTAACAACGATCACTAAGATTTGAAAATTTTAATTATTCATATTTGAAAAAAATTTCAAATTCTGTTTTATTAATATTGTTTTCTTGACGTGTATATAACAGTACAGTAAATATACTTTTATGTACAAGTATAGAAATAGAAATACCGATTGTAGAAAAGCAGTTTACCTGTTTCCACTCTCAATAAGGACGAACGAAAAAGTAACGTGCATATCCTTGATGGATGTACATCGTGCAATGTGCAATTTGTTCTTACATAACCCAAGATCTTAATTTCATGCTAATTTATGAAAACAACTGAGACTGCATTGAAGCTTTGAAGGAACTTTTTCTATTATTTGTTCAGTTATATTTGGAAAAAAAAAGGACACATCTGAATTAGTGATAAAAATCCAATTATTCGCTACGGAGCCAATAAGTCCCCGATCCGATTGTAAAAAGCTTGCAGTCGAAAAAACTTACAAAAAAGCTTTAAAAAAAGAAAATCCGACTGACCTGTTTTTTGGTACGATATTATTGTTGATTTGGCGCAGTAGCGCTATAGGTAATACATATCATTTTGTTGCTCATTATCTTTTTGTTTTTTTATTGAGAAATTTTGAATTAAAAGCAACAAAACACAACACAAGCAAAACAAAAGATTATGAAATGAAACTTTCAAATCACAAGCCGTCCGTGGCAACATCCAAAAGCGGCCTTCAAATACGGTTTCGGTAAATTCCATTCCGTTTGACCTAATTCAAAACTTGGACTAAACAAGCCTAAACGTATCCTTTCTTTGTTTACAAACAAATTTAATAGCGCAGTAGTTAACTCGCTAAACGTCAGAACTTTTGGAATGAACGAAGTTTGCGTTTAAAGGTTTACGATTTGACGGGTGTAGGCAACTTCCGATTTTGTTATTTTGATCCATTCAAAACCGCCAGACCATAGCCAGAATTTAGCCTGATCTCTTGTTTTATTTACCATTTTTTTGTGTATTTATTTCGTATTTTGTATAACTGACATGTGGCGGGACCGTAGTTTATTTCAGTCAGGCCCAGGGACAGATGGCACAGTGCCAGGGGCCCCACGCTTTTTCTGGTCTTCACCTACATTGGGCAGAAAAGTGCAGCAATAATCCCAAACATGCTAGGAGCCCCACGCAATGTAAATGCGGCCCTGGGCAGACCTGCTGTAGCAAAAGCACACTTAGTGCAATACGTACATACTGTATTCCGAATTGCTTACGGCAGAGAGAATCGATCTTTTGACCTTTTGGAGTCCGTTTCCTTGTCGCTGTACCACGTGTTTAGTGCACGATGAGGCAATTTTACGAAGAAAACAAAATTTTGCTGAGTCTATTGGAGCACAAAAACAGCGCATTGTTTTTGTTGTTTGATCATGACTCATTCACGCCTCATAAACCACAATTATTTTGCTGAAACTGGTCAGGAAATCCTAGCAAAGCGTGTGATTGAAGCAAACTGTTACTTGGTTAGTTTAGTTCATCTTTATTTTTCTATGTTTACAGTGCATCGTTCTCTTTGTGTTCAGTCATGCGTCACACCGTATCGGCTTTCGTTTATAACTGCGCTGACTTGTCATTCTAGTTTTGAGAGCAATGGAATAAAGAGCGTTAAACAAGCAACACAAACCAATCGAATGATCAAATCGGTCACAGTAGAAGTTGAAGAGCCAAAAATAGCTTGCGGGTAGAAATAGCTTCATAAGAGCATATAGTCAGTTGGTCACTAAATATTACAAGTCATACAATTTAATATTTAGTGACTATGATAAGAGCAGTGGTATAGAAATACGAAAGTTTAGTAATATTATACCTTACCAAATATGGAAACTTTTTGCTTATGGGGTTACGAAGAGGGCTTTCAAAAGATACGCAGGGTATTTTTGCTGTGTTGAAACTTTAGAGTTGTAGAACTGATGGGTGAAGTCAGCTCCTAGTCCTAGTTTTTACAGTCCCAAAATGCTGCTTATGTGAAGGAAAAAGAGCAATACGTTTCTGTTCGATGTCTAAATATTTTCTGCTGGTAAGCTTCGTAGCTAGTATTTCACCAAAAAATTTATGAGCACTAAGCAGTATCGCTTCTGAGAATTTGCAAAATCGATCGTTTTAACTGGAAACCTTTTCTCTATGCCGTACTCGGAAAGTAACAACATAAAGCGGCTTTTTGACTCCCTCATCTGTCAACATGATTGTACACTGTACATGCAGAACATGGACTATTTTTTCTAGCTGTTATCTGAAACTAAAACTAATAGCGAATCGAAGTTAGAGCAGATAAGATGCTTCAGTTGCAGGCAAAGAATATTAGAAATTAGAATAGCATATTGGTATTTTTTATTAGGTGTTATATTGTGTTAATGTACTATAGGATAAGTTTTAGTATTTTGATCGTTTCTTCATTAAAGTAGTTATGGGAATTTAACTAACTAATGTACAACTATTACACTGCAAATTGCAACTGATCTGTGGTACAATTGAATTAGTAGTTCATTCAATTTTTAAATTCTCCAGTAGTTTTCCTATTCGGTAATTCTGAGTTTCATGCAGAATTATGAAAATCTTCTTCGGATATTATGGATCTTTTGCATTAAAATCTTTCCTGCCAAGATACCTTGCAACAGCTTTTTGTTTGCAGCATTTAGGTTTGGAGGATTGTGTTTACAAGTAGGCCTAAATAAAATAACTGGCAATATGAGTGAAACGCGTCATTGTTTGCAAAAGATGTCAGGGAGCGATATGCAGTCTTATATGGAAAAGCAAGTCGATGGCGGAAGATGGCAAAGCGGAGACGTCCACGGATTCCATCGCGGATCAAAAGGGAGCGCAGAGTTTCGGATAATTGCGAATCCTACTCGGAATCAACCGGGAAACGGGATTATCCAGTTTCGTCAAACTGGCGGCGATTACAAAGCTCCAGTCTATGACGATCTTCGAAAAACAATTGAGAAGCCGAGCTTTCAACAAAAACGGCAGGAATGGAAAACAAAGAATTTAAGCAAAGCAAATTTCCGAACTAAAACGGACAAAGCCAATGTGATGCTCGACTTTGAAGTTGCCCGTCGAAACGACGATTATCTCCTGAGATCGGAGGTGGAAGCAGGAATCAGCAAAGCAATAAAATCACCCCCTAAAGACTACCCCAACCAAGTGAGTCTTCGTAATAGATGCCGGTTCCAATACACTAAAGAATGGGTGTAACGAGTTTGAGACCCACCCCCTTTTTACGACTTACCGTATACAGTATCTCCAACAGTGCACAAACTTTTTGGCAAAAATTGCTACATTAGCGAACAGCGAGCCATGATTGGCAAGTGTATCCGATTTAACTTGTCGGGAATTAAACTCCAGATCTCCCGATTTTATACCATTGCATCGAAGCTAACATTTATCGGAATCAATCTTCGTAGTATAGTTGATGAGGTGAAGATTTTGCCGGAAATTTTCTAGGGGCTATAAATGCTGTAGGTTACACAAAATAAATTTGTTTACTTTTTTCTGTTTTAGGCAGAACACATGATTGGAATGTTCGAAGGCGACAAGGCAGATCGCGTGAAACATTACGAGGCGATTATAAATCATAATCAACCTTCTAGAAATGTTCATGATTTAACACGTGGGATGGGAAAGCTATCTGTGAAAAGCCGGCCAAAGCGGAAATAAGCATGGCCTGAATATAACAACGGACAACAACAACGGAATCTGCCATAAGAGAGAACTTTTCAGTTTTCCAGCAACTATTTTAATCCTTTGTTCGCGCTTCAGCTTGAATAATTAACCTGGGTAATACGGCATTATATTTCGGGCTTTTACTTAATTTTTGGGAATGCTAAACCCGCCGTTTGGGGGCCTCGCATTTGGCATTTATTGTGGGCTCGCAAACTCGTAATCGGATTATGCTTTTGTTGACGTACCCGCCAAGTTTGCTTATTTTTGCAGCATTGTTGCAAAAAATGCTTTTGACAGTTTGGGAGTGCTTTTGTTTATTTTCACGCTTCAAGCCGCTGTTGTAGAGCCATGTTTTATTCTCACCGCCTAACCTGTTTTGCTTCGTTTCATTAGTCTTGGTTTTTCGGATGATCGCTTTTTCTTGGAAGTTTTCCACACTTCCAGTAGTCCATTTATTTGCAAGAGGCTGTGCTTAGGCGACGATTTATGCTCGATGTACACTCGTCTTAAATCGTGAGCGTATCTTTAGTTTGTTTTAACCAACAGGCAGCTCGTGCGTTGGCAAGGCGGTACGCCTGGCGTAGCGAATTTCTAAATACAGTCAAACCTCGGTTATTGAACGCTTCTGTTCTCGACCAAATCGGTTTTCGACCAAAAAATTACGTCTCAGACTTCGAACATAAATTCGGGTCGCGACCAAACCGAAAGCAGCCGAGCGAACACGAACTCGCCATGATGCTGCTGCATATGTCGGCTTTTTTCACACGATTTTTGGTGTAACTGAGCAGTTGTATTTTTTTTTTACTGTTTCAGCAAATTTTTTCAAAATCTTCGTATTGTACTGCATATGTTACCCTTTAATATTTTCGATGTTTTAAAAATAAAACATAAGAAATGTTTACTTTTCATTTTTTTTCATCATCTTAGTTAGGAAATCCTTTACTAAAATAAAACACAATCTATTTCTACGGTTTCTATTTATGGTATACAGAATACAGTACAGTTTATGGGTGTAAAATAGTAAAAAAATACTTTGCAAAAGTTGCTTTCGAGACTTGGAACGGATTAAAATTATTTACATAATTCTAATGGGAAAAATTGTTTCGGATTTCGAACAAATCACTTTTCGAACAGCCTTCTGGAACGGATTATGTTCGAAAACCGAGGTTTGACTGTAAAATAAATTAGGGTTACCCTCGTACATTCATGACTTAACGCCGAGTAGAGACCGGGCCTTGGTCGTCTTTACCTTAACCAAGCTTTTTAAGCGCGCTCAATGTTAGGAAATTTTTGCTAAGAAAAATGCGCAAGATGCACAACTTCACACTGCACAGTTATCCTGCACACAACCAACATTTTGATTGCTAAAGTCATTCGAGGGAGATAAATTGTTGAAGAAGGACAGGAATGATTCTTTTTTAAGTTGACTTTGTTAAACTTTATGTAAATTTCTTCAAAGGCACCTAATAAATTAATATTTATGTGATGTATTTCATGTAAATTTTGGCATTCTAAAAAGCCTTATTCCTTGGTCCAAACAACGTTTGATACTTGCTATTTTCAGTAATTGTGTTAAAAGTTGCTAAGCCATATGCTTCTGTGACGTGAAATTTTGACGTGGTTATCGTAATCATCAATTGCAATAAATTTAAACAATCTTGATCCAAATTACCGGTATTGTAGAAGCCTGTTCATTTGTCAGTGCAGCTTCTTTTCTATTCGTTTGTTTGTTCATTGACTGCATTTCTCCGATGCTCAGATGCAGTAGCCAGCGGCAGGACAAGTTTACGAGGCCATGGCGCTCTCCGTACAACAAAGCAGGCCCGGCGCTTTGGGGGGGGGGGATTCCGGGGCCGTGCCCCCTCCCCAAAAGGAAATTGTGCCCCCCCAAGCGAGGACTGTGCCCCGAAGAAATTAACAGGCTCGGGGCTATTGGAGTGCAAATCGAGGCCTAAGACTCCCAAATTGGTGTTTACCGCCCGTACTTTCCAATTTTTGTGGACTCACACCGGTTTCATAAAAGTTTTGGGACGAAGACCTTTTTTTTCGGTCTTCACCTAGTTCGTTTGATCCACGCTAGAATAAATTTCTCGTGCCCCCGTTTCTCTCCCGAATTCACATAAATAAACTTCTCGTGCCCACAAAATTTATTTCTGCCCTCCCAGTCACGCTATCCTGGCACAGGGCCTGCAACAAAGGCACTAGATTGGACTTTGGTTCGTGAACGTCAAGTAAATTTCTAACGCTACCTTGAGACTGATGCAAATCGTAGTCACACAGATTCAAGTTTGCTAATCATGATTAATTTTTAAGTTAACTGAAATTCTGAATTAAGAGAAACAATATCTTTACGGGTTTCGAAGAGTGCCCTACGCTGGATTGTTTTCCAATAATATCCGAAGTGCTAAGATTAAGGTTTGCCTATTATTGAAATTCTTGAAAGGAAAGTTATTCTCGCAAAAGCAAAAGTTTCAAAGAAGATGATAGGAAAACTTTAAATGAGATACAGGAAACAGTAGAAAGTTTCAAAAACAACTAAAAGAACTCAGGAATGAATTAAAAACGCGCAAAACAAGAAACCGAGCACGTGAAAATTGAAAATGGAGACTTAAAGGGTGTGATTGATCTAAACACCCTTCAATTAGATGACATGCAGCAATATAATTGTAGAGAAAATATTCGTGTTTACAGTGTTCAAAAACCCAAGTCTAGCAAGGATGATGGTGAAACAGTAATTCTGAATGTAGCAAAAACTCTCGGTGTAAATTTACGGTCAGCAGATGTTCAATGCGCTCATAGACTACAGAATTCGCAATCTTGTACAAAGGGAAACTCTGCGCATGCTCTATTATAGTCTCATACTTTCAAGAATACAATACGGAATTTTAATTTGGGGAACTGCAGCAAAAATACGCTTACGAGAGTTATCTATTTGAATGAATAACATAATACGCACAATAACTTTTAGCATTTTTCCTCATTAGAGTCTTTTTTGAGTTCCTTGGATGTTCTACCTCAAGTAATAGGTATTAATGAAACATGGGAGAAACCTACAAGTTTTGGAAGTTATAAAAACTTAGCCGGATATAACTACATATCAAATTATAGGAGAATGAATACTGGTGGAGGAGTAGGAATGTATATTAAACAGGGCATGAAATATAACAAAAATTCAGAACTAAGCATAATGAAGGAAGGGATATTTGAGTCAATTTTTATTGACTTGCATTTCAAAAACAAAGTTGTATCTTGTGGCACAATTTATAGGGCTCCAAAGCAAGACAAACAATCCGTCTCAGAGTTTTTAACTACTCTTAAGTTGCTTTTGGAAACAATATTAAATACCAAAAAGACATGCTATGAGCCTATGTCATGGGAGATATGAATGTTAACTTAATTAATCAAAGTCAGGGCCACACAGATGCATTTACAGATATAATGTTTGAAAATTCATTTTATTCCTTAATCAATAAACCAACTCAGTGATTCAAATGCTACTTGTGTAGATCATATTTGGACCAATTGTCTGAATTGTCCTATTAATTCTGCAATTATTACACACATGCTTGCAGATCACATGCCAGTAATGCAATGTTCACTCCTAGGTGAATCTGAAGTGCAATTAGAGTATTCTCGAGTTTTCAACCAAAGCAAACTAGAGCTATTTAATGAACATTTAAACACTGTTGATATAACTTACATCTTAACCCAAGTTGACCCTAATAAAGCAATGAATCTCTTCAGTAAAATGTACATTTTGGCATTTGATCAGCATTTTGTTTTAAAGCGTAAAAATCAAAAAAGAACCAATCAAAATTGGTTTGATAATGAGCTTAAAAAATTGCTAAGAAAGAAAGATAAGTTGTATACTATAAGCGCTATATCTCTGATAAAACAATAGAAAATAAAAAATTTTACAAAAATGTCAGAAATGCTTACTTTCATACATTGAGCAGAAAAAAGCACGAGTACTACCAACAAAAATTTCAAGCATTGAGACAGAATTTAAAAGCAACTTGGAAAATGTTAAATAATATCATGGTTCGAAACAAACAAAATCATAATGATAGTTCTGTAATCATCAATGATAATGAAGTCACTGATTACCAAGTTATTGCTAACAAATTTAACGAATATTTCTCAACTGTAGCAGAGAAACTAATGGAAAAAATTCCTTATACAAATCAAAATCCACTAAAATACCTAGAAAACCAACCTAAATCATCTTTATTTTTGTCCGCAACAAGTCCATGGGAAATTAAAAAAATGCTTAATGAGATTCCTTCAAAGTATAGCTCGGGATGGGATGACATACCATCAGTTGTTGTTAAAAAATCACCAGACCACGTACTTGTTGCCAGGGTGTCGAACCGAACCTGAACCCGAACCGTAAACCTGAATGAACCGTTTCATTTTGGTGAACCCGAACCGAACCTGAACCAGCAAAATTTTACTTCAGTGAACCCAAACCAAACCTGAACCCTCAAAATTGTGCTCAAGTGAACCCAAACCGAACATGAACCCCTAACAAAAGTAAGAATATATTTTTCCATATCCGGATGCCGTTGGGGCTGGTACTCGCACAATAAGAGCAGTGGTGATCATCAACAGGATCAGCAATTTCTACTTTTTTTTTCTGGACGAAACGAGTAACGACAGTTAAGTTTTAAGTCAATGAACCCGAACTGAATCTGAACCAGTAATATTTTACTTGAGTGAACCTGAACCAAACCTGAACCTCGAAAATGGTGCTCAAGTGAACCCGAACCAAACCTGAACCGCTAAAATATTTTGAGCAGGAGCTAAACCTGAACCCGAACCGTTATTTGAAACGGTTCGACACCCTGTTGTTGCACTATCACATATATTCAATCTGTCACTCAATACTGGTATCTTTCCAAATCTTTTTAAGAAGGCCAAGATAATACCTATTCCAAAAGTAAGAAACCCTAAAACTTTAAATCAGTATCGACCAATCTTCTCTAAAATTCTGGAAAAAATTGTACACAAAAGATTTTATTCATTTCTATCTTTAAACAGCTTGCTATCTCCAACTCAGTTTGAATTTAGAAAATTATACTCCACAAGTCATGCTGCCACGTGTCTTGCAAATACCAATACTAATTCCCTTGACAAAAAACAAATGGTTTTGGGAATTTTTTTTAAACCTACGTAAAGCATTTGACGCTGTAGATCACAGCATACTCCTGTCTAAACTACAGAAATACGGTGTCAGAGGTAATGCGTATAAATGGTTTTCAAGTTATCTTGCTGATAGGTCTCAAACAGTGTGTTATCATTTTATTTCTTCAATAAATGATTGTTTAACAAGCAGAGAAGTCCCACAAGGATCTGTTTTAGGGCCACTACTTTTTTCACTGTATGTAAATGACTTTCATAACTGCTTGAAACATTGCTCTTCCTTTATGTTTGCAGATGATACAAGTGTTTTTCTCAGCAAAAAAAGCGTCGCAAATTTACAAGCAAAGGGTAGTGCTGAACTGTTAAACATTGATACCTGGCTTGCATCTAACAAGCTATCTTTGAATATAGAAAAAAACAACTTCATGCTATTTAAAACAAAAGCCACTACTACCAAACAAAAGTCAGTCATCAAACTAACTCTGAGAGACAAATCAATCAAACAAGTATTTGGTACAAAGTTTCCAGACCTTACTTTAGATGAAACTCTACCTTGGAAAACACACACGCAAAATTTATTAAAACAAGTTTGTTCAACTTTTGGTATTGTCAGAGCATCTAAAGGATATTTAAATTCCCATTTACTAAAATTGCTGTGCTACACCATGATTCAGAGTAAGATACAATATTGCATAACAACTTGGTGCCACGGTAATAAAACAATTAAAAACAAGTTGCAAAATACTTGCAATAAATACATCAAACTAATAAATGAAAAACAACCTAAAGTAAATGGTTCAATTAAATCCCTTTCCTTTCTTTCAATTGACCAACTTCTAAGCAAAGAAATAGCTACTTTTATAATTAGATTCAACAAGAAGCTACTACCAAAAACTTTTGAAAATTTTTTTTAACTCAACCAATGTAACAACAGAGCTACAAGAAGTAATAGCCAAATTATTCCAATTAGTTGTTCAACAAATATTGGTCAGCAGTCTGTGCAATACTTAGGTCCAAATACTTGGAACAGTTTTCCCAAACTTGTTAAAGATTGCAAAACAGTAAAAACATTCCAAAAACAATTAACTAAACATTTACTAGGTGTTGATCATTAAAGTATTTTATATAACGCATCTATCATGATTTTAATTGTAACTAACATTTGACTAAAATACAACTTAAACAAAACTTGATAAACCTAAACTGTTTTTAATGAGTAATGTTTAACAGTAGATACAAAATGAAAGAAACAACAAAAAATATTTGTTTGCATTCAACTAAACTAAAATTGATTCAGGCTGTGTGTCTAACATCATATGTGACTGTAAGTGTGTGACCGGAGGCAACTGCTGAGTAACGGAACTGATTGTGTGACTGAACTGAATGTGTAAGTATAGGTGACTGTTGAGTAATGGTGTGAGTGGATTGTATGCATGTGTGAGTGCGAATTTGTTTGTAAATACCTCTATTGTTTGCTGTAAATGTTGCAAATTGAGTTGTTTTTTTTCTTTTTTTTTCGCTTTCTTTGAGGTGTAGCAGCCATGCATGATATTGATAACTCCTCCGGCCATACAACCTTGACTTGATGCATGATATAATGTTATTCGTTTTGCTGCTTTTCCGATTTGTACCAAAACATTATGTGTTTTTTCCTTTAAAATGGCTACAATTGTAATGCTGTTTTTGATTCAATTATTGCTGATTTGAGTAAAATTGTATGTTGGTGCAAATGAAATAAATAAATAAATAAATAAATAAAAGTAGTAAATGCTGCAAAATAACGATACTATACCAAAAGCTTAATTTACTAAAATTAGCAGATATTTACGGTCTCGAATTGACTAAGTATATCATCAGCTCCATAGCAACAAACTTCCATTTTCTTTATATGAAGATTATGTTAAACTAAATGAAATACATAGTCACAATACTCGACAAACTCAAAATGCAGTGTATTTTAAGCAGCAAGAAAAAATCTATTAGAAAAGAGTTATTAGTTTATAGAGGTGCAAAATTATGGAAAAAAGATGATCGTTCAATTTTAAACTTTAAGTTGGCATTCATTTAAAAAACGGTGTAAAAGAAGATTAATTAGTAATTATGTTGAAACTTAATTTGTTTCTCAGTCATATCTCAATAACTCTTTTTTTTCTGTTTGTTTGTCGATTAAAAATAAATGTCACCAGTGTAGTATTTCCGTCGCTGTTCTCATCTAAACAAAATTTGTCTGATATTGTGCTGTGCTGCCCACATTAATAGTTGATAGTGCTGTGCTGCGTATACATTGATCGTTATAGCGCTTCAATTCGACTGTTTTATGTTCCTTTTCATTTGCTTCACGCTATGCCGTTTCTAGTTTAGTACATCATATATTGCATTATCCTTCATCGTGTGTCTATATTTAAATAATGGTTGTCACTCGTTTTTTGTCCGCTTCTTGCTTTCTGTCCGCTGTTTGTTTCTTCTTTTTTTTTTTGGTTATTTTTTTATGATTATTTTTTTTCGCTCTCTGTATTGTAGTGCTTTCTGGCTGTTTTCTCTTCGCAATGTTTGAACGAATTTAGTCAGGGAACACCTTGATTTAAAAACTTCCTGATTCTTTCGGTGCTTCCTGGCCTGATTGTAAGGCTTAATGTGCGAAATCTTTATTGTATTATCGATCAGGCGAAGCAATAAATGAATACTGAATAAATATATTGAATATTTGAACGTTCTACACAAGAGCAAATTGCTGCTCTAAGTCGAACTAAATCCATAATATTTGATGACAATTCTCCATATATTGCAATATTGTTATGAATGTTGTTACGAGAGAAAACTATTTTGCGATAATTTTAATTGTGAAGTTCCACAAATTGGAGTTGAGTTTATTCTATGCTGGAAATAAAGAATTTTTTTACTGCTGTAAAATAATATGGAATCATTTAACAAATCCAACAGGTTTCATTAAAAGCAAGCCAATTAAATTTGAAAGAATTCTAATGCCTGATGTGTAAATTATTAGTAATCGGTGAAAATAATTATTGCGATATTTCAAGTTTTAATACAAGATGAAATTGTCTTTTTTTGGAGTTTGACAGATACCGTATGTTAAACATATATAGGTTACTTTTGAACGTTTTACTTCGTCAAAAGTTACAAATTCAACTCGAACAATAAACATAATAATTATAACTTATTACTTTCCTAAAATTCCATCGCTATAATTTTTGACATAAAATAAAAAATTATCTGATGAAAGTGGAATAGATTCGGGTCCCTTAAATGATTCTGCCCGGAAAACTTTTGGCCTAAACGTACCAAAGCGCCTAAATTTTCCATTTGCTGGTTGCAGGAAATTTCCTATGAGGAGCTCTATCTTAGTAGGCTACTAGCTATCTATAGTGACCTCAGTAACTACGAACTTCTGGTACGGTAAAAAATATTTAAGAATTTCATTCCAATCCTGATGGTGAATTTATTTCTTTCATTTCAAGCTACAGGGCAAGCGAATAGCAATAATGAATAAACAAACAGTTCCATCACAACCAGCAGGTACGGAAACACCAAAGTAAACATGTCAATGTTGTCCATCTCTTCGCTGTAGTATCCTGCAGCAAACGCGGTAGCCCACAGAAGAAGAAGTGAAACTATATTCCAAAGTGGGAAAAATGGAATGCAGTTAACCAACACTAAAGCTAGTTTCATCAATTTTATCATTTTTGTTTTGTTCATTTAAATTTGCACCAATGTTTTGAAGTCCCATGTCTTTTTCCAGTCTTTTCCAATTTCAAGTGACTTGGAAATTGTTTGCTACGTTAGATATTGGAGTTTTCTTCAAAAATATTGTTGCAATATTATCCCAAATATAGCCATTTTTTGGGCCTATTTGAGCCCACAGCCAAATTATTGTTTGATTGGCATCGTTTTGCAAAGGCAACATTTTTTTATTAAAATATTAAACTTTCGAGTTTATGAGGTTTCTCCACGAAATAATGCATGAAACTAAATTATAATTATGCAGCACCAAGATGTTTCAAACTGCTTTGACCAATTTTTTGCACCACCTTTTTGTTTTTTATTGCAATATAAGTCAAAGACCAGCCATGTAAAACAAAAAAAATGGGACCAGTAGTTGGGATTTAACGGGAGGTTAGCGTGACATTGGTCTCGGGGGTCCCGCCTACATTTTGGCCTGTACTACAGCAATTTGGGCACGATAAAAAGCTCTGAATACGAAGATTTTTTTTTTGATTTTTGCTGCACACTGTGCTTGAAAAAGGGCCTCCAAAATGCAAAGACTTTTGTTTCGCTTTTCACTATATTTCGTTTTGTAAAATGGACCCACCGAGGAACTTGCCTGAGATCCCGAAAATACTCGATCCACCAGAAAAAAGAGTTTTGACATTTAGAATGAAAAAAAAAAAAAATTCCGAAAGGGGATTGCCTTTCGTTCAGGCTGGTTAATTATTAACATCAATGTTTTAGCCTAATTCTAGAAGGAGAACAAAACCTTGCCAAACAAAGACTTTTGGTACTAATCAATTATTACAAGTCATGTGATGGGGTTGCTGATAATATCACCGCATCATTCTTTGTTGCTCGATTGGTCATTAGCCCACCACCGTGGTAGGTCGAAAGAGTGAAGATCCAGATGTGGTAGCAAGCCGTTCTAACGTACAGTTATAGAAAAGTTTTGCATTTTTTGTGTGACTTCGTAAATAAATGTTGACATGATGCTAACCAATCAATTGTTTCAGCATTTCCTACTTTTTATTTTGTTTATTTTCGATGTTTATTGATTAAGCGAAACATCTTTTGAGAACATTGAAAGTTTCTAGATAGCAGCTATGCAACTAACAGAGTAGAGCGCTATAGGCAAGGCTGTAAACTTGTTCAATTTTTATTCGAGTTCAGCCTATTTTAGCAAGTCTGAGTTCAAGTTCGAGTTCTCTAATTTTTTCACGTTCAGACTGACAAAAATCTAAGTCTAATTTTCGATTTAATCGCTCTTTTTCAATATACAGGCTACAGGTATTTTTCTTGGTCGCCGCGGCATAAAATAAATGAACGGCAATTACAATTTACAAGGCATGATCAACAATAAAATATTTTTTCCGACAATTTTTTAATCTTTAAATTTCATATTAATGTAGTCCAACATTTTTGTTCGAGCTCAAGTTCGAGTTCAGAAAAATTAGTTTTTCGTGTTCGAGTTCGCTGCTCTGGCTATAAGAAGGTTAAATTGGGTGGAATAAACTGGACACGGGTGGACCTAACTTGATCGCAGGCCGAACTTTGGTCATCGATGGCTAACTTTCGAAAAGTTCTGCCTCCGAAGGTTGAGCATTCAATCCTTTCCGATGTCACTGGGGTTGCAAAAGGATAGTTTTCTTGCTCAACAATGGCGCTAAAATAAACAATACTAGAGCTCTCAGTCGAAAAACAAACAAAATTGCCGTAAGCAGTAAGTAACACTATATTGGAAAAAACGAATTAGTTACGGCAAATTGCTTCTTTAAACGACCCTTTTGATGACTGTTGAATAAACTACGTGAAATCGTACAAAGGCCGTTCTACACTGTGCGCAAAATCGTGATTGCGCGAGCGTATTTTTTACAGAATTTTGGTACTCTCGGCCTGCACTCTCACAAGCGCACAATTTGCCAGTTGATTAAAATGAACTATTCTGCACGCTCACAATTTTACGCCTAGTGTGAACCGGACTTCAAAGTCTTTTGTACTTAAAACCAGTGGTGTAAAAAGTACTCGAAAATTGTAACCAAGTAAAAGTTTCGTTACTGACGAAAAAACTACTTGAAGCAAAGTACTAAGTGCTGATTAAGAAAAGTACTTGAGTAAAAATATAAAAGTAGTCGTTTTAAAAGTACTCAAGTACAAGTATTTCCGAAAGTATTCAAGCAAAATAAACAAACTATTCAATCGACATGTGATAACTGGTCGACTACCTTCACATCATTGCCACATGGCGCTTGGTCTTCTAACTCACCATTCTCTCAAGAAGTCATGATTTATAAATTTTTGCAAGTTTTTTGTTATTATATTCTAGACCATTAATCAAAAAGCACAACAACAGCAAAACTTTGAGATTTTAAAATCATGCCATGCAGAATTTACTTGGAATCATTTCATAAAATCTTTGCTCTTTATAAAATTTTTAAAATCAAATGTTCATTTACTCTCATTCTTAAATCGTGCTAAAATTTAAAAACACTATGGACGTTTCTTATCAGTGTAAAGTCTATTGTATCTACAAGGTGGGCCAAAAGTCGCGTCATAGCTATTAGAGTATATTTTGCGATAACCTTGTTTGGGATTAATTAATCAAAATTATTGTGAATTTTTTGAATTTAGGTCATTTCACGACAGGTGAAGGCAGGCAAAAGCATGATAAACATTAAGTCACTAAATCACACGAAATTATGAAAGATTGCCCATTTAGATTATCTGGGTCTCTACTAGGACAAAATTGATCGTCATATTGCAAACATTTTGTAGTTACATTGCACAATATATTACAGTACCGTGCAATAATGTTTATTGCATATATACATGGTGTGTGATTTTTGGCTCACTCTGCAGAATTTAGCAATAGAAACTTTTGGTAACATCATAGGACGCATTTTTGGCAAATTTTTATCTCTGATTGTTTCTTTCATGATTTACTTTAAAGAAAGTATACGTCTTTGCCGGTATGCGGTGAGGGCTAGACACCAAACAACGAACGTCAAACTAAAATAATCTTGAACTGCCATTCGTCAGACCGGATCTGGGCCAATACGACAGAACGTGTTAGTGAGCTCGTAAAGGCGATTCTCGCTCTCTAAAAAGCGCTAACAAACAAAAAATTTTCGTAGACAAACTGCCATTTCTGGTCCGTCTCGCCAAACACACACTAAAACTGCTCGCTCGAATTTCTTTGCGAGATGTTCGTGACTTGTGTTAGTAGACAGACAGACAGAATTAATTTATTTGTCAAGTTGCAGAAAACCAAATATGTATGAATAATTAAAACAAAACAACAAAAAACAACAAGATATCTTAAATAAACTAGGTACTACAATCTTGACAGGAGACTGCGAAGTGACCAGTATTTCAGGTCTTCGAGTCAAGCAGCCACCCTAAAATTGCAGTCGCTTGAAGCCACATTATTTTTGAGAAAATTGCTTGCTAATGTATTATAATGATAATATAAATGTGGCAAATTAACAATAGCTTTCAAGTAATTTCTTTTTGTACTCAATATTAAATTTATGGAATGTAAGTTGTTTAATTTCAGTTGGGATCGAGTTCCATATTTTAGCTCCTTGATATTTAAAAGATTTTTGGGAACGCGCAGTAGAAAATTTTGGAATGTAAAGTTTGTTTTCAGTTTTTGTTCTAGTAAATCGCTCATGTACTGAGGAAATAGGGGTGAAGAACGTAGAAAATGGTTGAGGAAGGTTATGGTGGGAATATTGGTACATAAGTTTAGCTATTTCCAAAGTGTAAAGCTCAGGCAGTTTCAATATTCCTAGTTTGTAATATTGAGGGTTAGAAGACATTCTTAACTTGGAGTCTGTAATAATTCTTATTGCTTTGTTTTGCAAACGTTGTAGTCTATTGAGGTAAGATTGATTGGCGTTTCCCCACAATGGGAGACTAAATAAAAGATGAGGGTGAATAAGAGAGTAATATAGTAAAAGAAGTGCAGAAGAAGGAAATAGGTAACAAAGTTTGCTTAAGATGCCGACAGATCTGGCCACTTTGTTTTCGATAATGCATGTATGGGATTTGAAATTAAGTTTGTTATCAAGGTTTAAACCAAGATATTTTGAGGTTTCAAAACAATTAATCGGGCATTCGTCATAAAATATACTCAGATTTGCTGTTTGTGCATTTAATTTAGAGGGAATCACAATTATTGCAGACTTTTCAGGGTTTATCTGAAGTTCGTTAGCTCTAAACCATATTAGCAGTTTATTCATTTCTTTGTTACATTCATTAGTACGTAATAAATATCTAATTGTGACGTCAGAGGCATTTGTACTTCAAAACAATGCGTTCAAGCGTACTGTATGTACTTGCATTGTTATGGAAAAATATACTATAAGCAATGCGTTATTATTCCAAGCTAGCAAATTGCTCTACTGATAATAGTTAGTAAATGAACGACAGAATTTAATTATATTTTTGGATCAATGTGAAATAAGAACAATTTTTTCCATACTATAATTTTTTTTAATGACGTAAAGCGCCCTTGACGTTGTTGGTGGGTAAACTCATATGTTGACACGGTTGACAGTAACTTTAGGTCATTAGGTTTCAAAAATTTTCAAAAGTGAGTAAGTCGAAGTACACTCTTCCTATTTAAAACCGGTAAATCTTGAGTTCAGACTGGCTGTGTTTAATTTTTTGCCGATATTCAGTCTCATTTGTTCTTGATTTTTTAAAAAATTTTGAGAGCATCGATGTCAGTTTTAGGGGGCATGATTGAAATACTGTTTAATTCCTTCCTATTGCTCTGTCTGCTTAAAGTGAAGGCTTTTTTCTTGCTTTCGCAGCATCGTAAAATTGCAAAAGCGAAAAGGCAAGCTTTTTTCAAGTTGAACAACTGCCAAAAAAAAATTCTCAATTGCTTGCGCAGAGCAACAGAGCTTTATAATCTCGTATTGATGGATTGCACTTGACGTCATCGCGCTGCTAGCCAAACCGCTGGACGTCAAAATCGCGGATCTGCGCTATGTAAATGCATGCGAAATCACTGACTGTTATGAGGCGCCGTTTGGAAAAAAATTATTTATTTTGTAACACCGCTTTTTTGAGCTTATTCACAATAAAATTTGTCCGATATATATTTGTACGACAAAATACACTCTAAAATTGGAACAAAAAAGCCTACAAAATATGTCGTAAATTTCCGATATATATCGGAAGTTTCCGATATTTATATACGACAAAATACACTCAAAGTTGGAACAAAAAAGCCTCTAGTAAATTTCCGACTTATTTTGCGAATTTTTTTGTTCCAACTTACAGTGCATTTGTCGTGAAGTGTAACAAAATAAACAGTATTTTTCCAAACGGCGTGTGCGCAACGCCGTTTGGAAAAAAATCATTTGTTTGTTACACCGCGCGACAAATACACTGTAAGTTGAAACTAAAAAGCCAACAAAATAAGTCGGAAATTTCCGACTTATTTTGTAAGCGTTGTTTGTTTCAACTTAGAGTGTATTTTGTCGTATATAAATATCGGAAATTTCCAACATTTTGTAAGCGTTTTTTGTTCCAACTTAGAGTGTATTTTGTCGTATGTAATAAGTCGGAAATTTCCGATATATTTCAGTCAAATTTTGTTGTAAATTAGCTCAAAAATAAAGTGTTACATAATAAATTATTTTTTTCCGAACGGCGCCCCATAGACAGTGAAGATATAGAGCGTATTTTCAGGCTATAAATGAGTTGATTCTTCGTAATATTAAATTTAAAAGCTAGATAAAAGCCTGTAAAAACTAAAAAAGGTTTTAATTTGTAAGAATTCGGTTTTGTTTGCTTTTTTCAGTGACGTAAATCCGGCTTGCTGTTAAGTAACCCATTAGAATCATGTAATATGGATGGTGGTAGCTAGTTTCGGTAATCAAATTTGAGGCTTACGGCGCTATTATGGAACAGTTGTATCTCATTTATTTGAGGCAAAATTAGCGCATTTTTAAAGCTGTAATTTCAGAAGTCTATTTTGCAGGATTTTGGTGATTTTATGCATTTTGCGTTGTCAATACAGTCAAACTTCGATACTATGCCACCTCGCTACTATGCCACCCTCGCTACTATACCACTTTTGATCGTCACCAACTAAATTCAATAGAAAATATATTTACTATGCCACCACTTATCCTCGCTACTATGCCACATGAGGTACAGTATTGCAGTGTATTAACGAAACAATAAACGCTACGAACGAAACAATTAAACGGCTGTGAAACGGCAAAAGTATACAGTATGTGCATGTAATATGTTCTCTCAAGTTATCTACTGTAGCTCAGCCCAAAACTCTGTGGAATCGTCAGCTGGCGCATGTTCTTTCTGCGGATTTCATGCACTTCGTCGTCTAGCCGATCGCATGCTTGCATCACACTGGCCTTCCCGAAACTACTGCACTGTACTGTACATTATACTGAAATACATGTAAATTATAATCGTTCAATACAACGTGGCATTACATTGTTACATCACAAGGCTGTTTTTACAAATCCTTGTTACTATGCCACCCTCGCTACTATGCCACTTTCTCTCGGTCCCAAAGGGTGGCATAGTATCGAAGTTTGACTGTAGCAGTTTACCGCTATGATATTATTGGTTGCTAAGGGTTAAAATGCATTAGCAGTTGTTTTCATTGAATTATTTCGTAGATATGTCATTTAAACTTTAAACTAATGATTTAACTGGCCTCAGTGTAACGGTGTAACTTTGATCGAGCCTTAATTTGCATTTATTTCGACTTGAGCTAGTGATGTTAAATATTATTCATAAATAGTGCTTAAACTAAGCATTAATCAGCCATGTGTTACAGCTGTGACGTAGAACAGGGCTCTTCAACCTTTTTTGTCTGGTGCACCCTTGGAAGATATGCTATTAATTCTATATACCCATGTGATAAAATTGAATTACTTTGATACACACATTAAACCTTACGTTCTTTTTCTCTGTCATAAAAGCTGAAGAACAAATTTTATCAGTAACTAATGATAATCAGCTCTTCGCTACCAGTACTCAAGTCTCAATAAAAGGACATTTACTTGGCAAATACGGACACAAGGTCAAATCAAGATAACTTACAGTCTTACACAAACACATGCACATAATACTAAATAGATAATAATCAGTAAAGGCAAACCATCATCAAGCAACAGCAGTAACACAGTAGGTGTGTAAAATAAAAGCAAAATTTACAAAAAATAAAAAACGCTTCCAAATATAATCAAATTTGGTTGAGTAACAATCCCCTTAATTGAAAGAAAATAAAGAAGATTTGTCACAAGTCAATAACTTTTCTAGTTTTGCAATTTTCTTACTAGTTGGTCATAGCGAGGAACAAGTTCAGTTTCAAGTGCTCCCCACATCAAATGGTCGATCTTCTCAATTGATTTCCTTTCCTTGATCTTTATTTGACTTAAAGTGGAAAACCCACTTTCACACAAATATGTTGATGGGCTTTGAATGAGCAGGGAGATGGCTTTTTCAGTTAGTTTTTTATATTCAGAAACATGCCAAAGTTGCACCCAAAAGTCGCCATATGGTGTGCCTTCAAACAAAACTTTCCGAGAGAGATCTGTACGGAGATCAAGCAGGTCTTCATCTTCCGTGGGTGAATCGATAAAGGGTTGCAAAACCCAGGTATTTGCTTCTAGATAAGAACTTTGTTCTTTTGGAAAGTAATTTTCAAAGTTTTCTCGTAGTAGCTCCAAATGTGCCAGTATCAGTGGCATCAGATCAGTCATTACAGATTCTGCAAAACCTTCTTCACATTCGTCAATGAAATTATTCAACATCGGAAAATCTGGCACTTAACCCTTTTTTTCCAGATAGGAATTTTCAGTTTCAGAGCATCAACTTTTCCAGTGCTTTTAAAAACATCGCTGTCTTTTCCTTGAAGGCTGATGTTGAATTTGTTGAAGTGCTCAAAAACACACGCCATGTTAGAAAGCTTTGCTAACCATAAATGATCGAAAAATTTTGTAGCTCGTTGATCTTTTTCCTCCAGAAAAAAGCGCTCCCAATTCTTTTCTTAGTTCAAACACTCGACTGAGAACTCTTCCTCTTGAAAGCCAGCAAACCTCACAATGAAAGATCAATCTTTCATGTGATGCTTCCATTCCTTCACACAGCTTCATGAACATCCTGTGTTTTTTGGCACGGCCCCTGATGTAATTCACCATACTAATGACATCTCCAAGAAAACTTTGAAATACAGCACTCGATTCAATATAAACCGTTCCTTTCAACTCTTTTGCTACTAGTGCTTCTCGGTGGATAACACAATGGATTGAAATGCAGTCTGGAGAAACATCTTTTATTTTTGAGACAACACCATTGATCTTCCCGTACATTGCGGCAGCACCGTCTGTTGTAACCGACTAACATTTTTTCCAACTGAGGTTGTTTTGCTTGAAATAATCGTCAAGCTTTTGAAAAATAGCTGTAGAATTTGCATTTACCTCTAGAGGTTGACAAAATAACTAATGCTCAGAGATTTTGTTCAGTTTAACATCAGGAAACCTACATAAAACAAGCAGCTGAGCTTCTGAACCTACATCTGTTGTCTCATCCTACTGAATACCAAAAAAAGGAGCTTTTTTCAGTTTAAAAAGTAGCTGATTTTCTAAGTCTTCTCTTATGCTTAAGGAGCGACGATAGACTGTTGTGTCAGAAACTGGAATTTCTTCAACTTTAGCAACAGAATTTCTTCCTCCATGAATTAAAGCTTCGGCAATTTTGAGGTATGATAGGACTACAGTCTATAATTCAGTATAAGGTCGCTTGGTTTTCAATAGCACATGAGTCATTTGGAATGAAGCCAAAGTAAGTTTTTCAGAGACTTTTTCGGTCACTCGTGCTTCAAAATCACGTTGTTCTTTCACATATGCAGCTAGCTTTGACTGAAAGAATTTTTGAGACTTATGTTCATGTTCGGGATGTTGTTTTTTAGTGGGAAAGAAGTTTCGAAGGTACAAGGTTCGAGTTGGCATATTCCACAAGGCAAAGTAGGCATTGAGCTGTAGGATAAACATTACTCTGCTCACTTTTTGGAAGAAAAAAGCCATACTTAACATAGTCGTCTTTCCATTTTCTACGTTTTTGTGTGGGAGAGGGCGGTGACTGATGCTTCCTCTTTTCACCAATTTTGGAAACAAAAGCTTGGATTTTTTGTTGCTTTATATTATCATTACAATTTTCAACACCTATGTTTTGCATTTGTCCATCAGTTTCATTATCATTGTTAGTGTTTGAATCTTTAGCAGTTGAAGCTTTCTTAAAGTATTGCAGCAAAGACATCCAAAACTTTCTGGCACTACACGGGTAGTTTATTTAACCAAATAACTTGATGAGCAAGACTGCAACTACAAAATCCAGTAATTAAACTTTACTACAGCATTACCTCTTCCTCTTTGTTCGTGCACTGCTAACACTACCTTCGTTTACTGCTTAATAATGAAAATTTTTGGCATCTAAACCGCAAAAATCCCAGGCCGTAAGCAAAGCGGGTAGTGTATCTGTTTCTTTGCGGTTACCATTACGTCATATCTGAACGCTATAACTTCTTCCAAATGTTAAAAATGTGTTCGATTGAAAATAGCTTAGATTTACCATGATGGAATTAACGTCATCACAATGCACAAGTGCGCATCTACGAATTTCGTGGTGAACCCCTATGTACCCTTTTGAACTCATGTACCCTTGAGGCAGTAGTGGTGCACCCTTGGGTGCACCATGCACCCTGGTTGAAGAGCGCTGACGTAGAATTTGAAGTATTTTAGGATATGACCGAATTTACGATGTGAACCAAAGCTAAAAAACGGTCAAAGTAGGCAATAGCAGGCAATGGACGATAAGAAATCACAAAAAGCGTAACTATTTAGACCCGCTGAGCTATTTAAGCTGCTTAAATCGCTCCTGGTAACTTTCAATTAAGGCCAGGCTATCTGCAAAAGTATTACTATACAATCAAATTCTTTAAATATGCCCACTGAAAGAATTATACGTTGATTTATGGTAACGTCCAATGCTTTGTAATAGCGTTTTGACGTCCAATCGTTTTGGCGGGAAAAAGCTATGACGTAGCTGCAATCCATCAATATTTTGCCTGCAAGCACAAGCAAGTCTCTGAAATTTTGTCGTTTTGAATCAGCAAACTTTTAGCTCCTTTGATTAGTTTGAATTTTATTGTTTGTTTTTGGTTTATTTTGCTGCCGAGGCTGGCATTGTTTTTAATTTGTTTTTAAATTTTGAGCTAAAACGAGCCTTGTGTTTTGAAAAATCGTTCTTATAACAGGAGTGTATTGCAATTTAGGCAACTGGTACTGCTCAACATTTCTTTATAAGTCGAAACAGCTAATGGTTCTCAATGCAATTTGCTTTTTTTTAGCGGTCTAATAGCAAACATGGCGACGATTTTAATTAATTTTCTGCAAAAAATACGCTGTTGTTAGAAGTTTTCAACATTTCGCCATTAAATTTTTGAACCAAAAAGATTTCTCGCACGCTCAAAGAATGCTTCAAGATCCTCTTTAATTTGGCGAGGAAAATGCGACGTTTTTTGACTCGAACTGCTTTCCGCAATTGCTCGAAGAAACTTAACGAGAGAGAATGACGTAACGGATTTCGCAAGGCTTTACATACACGTGCAAAAATGACCCCTTACGTTTAGCGAGTATTTCGTTCGGTAGCGCCTCTTCAAAAAAACTCGTTAATTAAAGCGAACGAGGAAAATTGTGTCATGTGGGTCCAGGACCCGTAGAAAAAAGACATTGCTACAGTAGCTGTGGTGGTCTGACCTCTGACGCAAGAGTTGCCGGCTGTAAAAAGAGAAAAAGACTACTAACTTAATTGAATTGAACAACTGTCGGTAAAAAAGTCGACCATTCTTGGGAATTTTTAGTTCAAATTTAAAATTACAGTAATTATACTTTGTACTTTTCTAAATCAAAATACTACTTAAGTAGCTTACTTCACGCTAAAAGTAAGCAAGTAAAAGCAGTCAAAAAAATTGTTAAAAAAGTACTCGTTATTGGAAAAAAAACTACTTGAGTAATCTACTCAAGTAAAAGTATTTTGTTACTTTACACCACTGCTTAAAACTGCATGAAAACTTTTGATAATGTGAGAAGTGGTTTCAAGAAACGTTATTTTTCTAGTTGCTTTGGCTTTGTGCTTAAAAACTAAACTGTTCTATGCATAAAAGTACAGTACTTGGATTAATTTTGAATATTTTTCCATTTTTTCGAGACCTGTGTTGTTTTTTTTCATCCATTTTAGTACTGCGATTTTATTTTGCTTTTGTTTTATTTTGGATTTTATTTGTGGTGTGTATGTTTAATTTGTCTAGTGATGGTGGTGCAAACAAACAAATTCTTAAAAAGAATAAAGGAAAAAAGAAAATGGTATTTGTTAGTGGGCCTACGCTAAATCTACAGTAATGCCGCACAAGAATTAATTTTCTTATAACGACTCTGACATGTTGTTCCAGGCTACTAGTTTGCGGTAATACATCACCTACGACTAAGCACGGAACAGAAAGCTTATATTTTGCTGCTCAAAAACGTTGACGAATATTACCCATAAAACGTCAACATAAATAATTAATTGCTGCAACAGACAGCTGCGAAGAAACAAACGACCTTACGAGCAGTATAGCTTGAGGAACCACCAAGTACCGCTCACAGCATTTGAGCAGGTAGCTGTTGTGTGTGTTGTTGGTGAAAAAATATAGACCATCAAAGGAAAACTTTCTGTTGTCAGTGTCTAAAAGCTAGAGTAAATGAGAAACCAAAGTTTTGGGTGCCGCGCAATTTTCAGGTTTGGCCATAACGCATAAAGTTTATTGACAATACACTACCTAACGTGCCTATGATGGCGTTATTATTGCAGGAAGCAGTGTTGTAGCGGTACAGTGCATTGTTGAAATAATTTGGATGCCGTTTTGCTCAGATGAGGAACTATTCTTTGCACAAGGTAAAGGGGAGGGATGTACAATCTTGCTTGACTAAGCAAGTACGTAGTAGCGCTTGGCAATTTGGAAACGTTCAAAATTTTTTACCAAAAAGGAAAAACGACTCCCGCCTTTAAAATCACCCCTAATCCAACCCCTAATCAACCGGGAAATGGGAAAATAGAATTTCGGCAACCTGGCGGAAGCTACAAAGCTCCGACTTACAATGAGCTCAAACGCACGATCAAGAATCAAAATTTTCCAAAACGGCGCAGTGAATGGAGACGAACCCCCTTGAATAAGGCGAATTTTCAAACAAAAACGGCGCAAGCTAACTTGCTGCTTGAATTTGAAGTTGCCCGACGGAGCGGCAGAGGTGGCTTCCTTCGTGGAACTCAAACAAACAAAGCCATCAGCACAGTGACGAATCCAAGGAAAAAAAGCCAAAGTTATCCTAAGCAGGTGATTTTGCGCATTTACACATTACACTTAATATATGTTCGGTACCGGCGCAACTTGTCACATTTATTTTATCATTATGATCTAAAACATTGGCAAGCAATTTTTTCAAAAGTTATGTCGCTTCCAGCGACCGCAATTTTAGGGTGGCTGCTTGACACGATGACCTTAAATACTGTTCATTTTGCGGTCTCCTGTCGAGATTGCACTGGTACTTTTTGTTTATTTAAGATATCTCGTTTTTTTGTTTTGGTTAAATTATTAAGTTCAGTTTATTTTATACTGGTTAACCAACAAATTAACGGTCATGCACACGAAAATAGAAATAGAAAACACCAGTCAATCAGTAAGGGACACTGCGAACGAACCTTTTGGTTTTCAAGTCAAGCCAGCCACGCTAAGTCAGAATGAGATTATAATCAACTATGTACAAGTGTTCACATATGCGCTACTACAGGCAAAGTCAAGTCATCCTTATTAAATCTAATTTAAAAAGAAGATGAGCAATGTATTTTGTGTCTCAGTACTGTATTGGTTTAAAAAGTATTTTTTATAATTGAGTTTGAGAAAATTAAAGGTTTTATTTTTGATGTCTGAAGGAATGTAATTCCAAATTTTCACTCACTGATATCGAATGCACCTTCGTAATCTCGCAGAGTGATATTTGAGTATGTAAAAGTTGAGCGAGTTGGATGGGTTTGAAGATCTAGTGTGTCTGACGGAGATGTCGTTAATTTTGATGAATAAACTGAAACTAAGAGGGGGAAGATTATTCTGTAAGTGACGAAATACTAACTTAGCTGTTTCAAGTTTCAATTAGTCAAGAAGTTTCGAAATCTTTAATTGGAGTAGAAAGGGGTTAAATGTTCACTGTAGCTGCCTCTGCCAATATTGTATTTGGTTTTCTGTAATTCGATGAATAAATTCTGTCTGCCAACTAATTTAATTGAGTTTACCACCTAACTGTTACCACGACGGTACTTTTTATTTTTGATTTGTACAATACTCTCTTTGCATAGCAGGGGATGCAGTGCAGGAAAGTTATATATTTTTTACGACGTGGTAAAATTTGTTTGTTTTAAAGTTTTACGATATGCTGCGTATAATGACGTGGTCTGCATTACGAAATGGTTGCAGACAGCGAACTTAGAATTTGCAAACTTGTCCGCAATGTTTGAGTTTCACACTTTTGCCCACATCTTGCTGTAGTAACTCAATTGTTTCCGAAAATTGTAGCGCTAAGCAAAATCGAACTCATGACCCTTTATATAAAGAAAACAGCAGGCAATGTCAGTTTCTATTTTTAGTTTGTGTGATTATTATTGTTTTACTTAGTTATTTGTTTTTCTTAACGCAAAAAAACATCAAAGACAAACATAAACTTTAAAAAAATACAAGATAGTTGTTCAACATAGATAATAATTGGCACGGAATCGTGGAGTTTACGACGATGGAGAATCGAACCAATAACCTTGTGATTAAGAGTCCAACTTCTAATTGCTGCATCAAACCCAAGAGCGGAGTTTTCAAAATTAGTGCAATACTAGTGCACGCAAAGTTGTATTGCTGGATATTTAACTGGTTCAATCTCCTCACGCGCGACATTCAACGTTATATACCCGTAAATTAAAAAACGCAGAGTTGAACAACCACCAATAGAAGAACCTCAAGTTGCGTATTCAGTGTACTGTATTTTTCACATTGAAGTATTGAGTAGCTATAGAGGAAGATCTAACCCAAGATAGCGAGATAGGCAATTTTACGGTTTGAACTATAGTGCGCTATTTTTACTAACACATAATAGTTAGCGTTTGACGCTGTCCGGTGACAGAATCAAAAATAATACGCAACAAATTGATTGTTTGTCCAGCCGTAGCTATTCATGAAATACGACGCAACAATGTTGCAATGTTATGAACTTACAGGCTGAGCATATGATTAGAATGTTCCATGGAGAGCCAAGCAACCGCAAGAAGCATTACAAGGAAATCATGAAGAAGAAAATCAAGCGCAACTAATCTTAATAGGTTATTAACGCTGAGAGTAAAAACGAATCAACTTTAAAAACTTCAATAAAACTAGCGATAACCGTATGAGCAAACATTTGTCCGTCCGATTGTATTTTATATTTTAGTTGATAACCACGCATTGTTTTTACGTTTTTCAACGTCAGCGATGCCGTCAAGGCAGAAGCTGTTTGCTGTGATTTTAGATTAAACTTGCTAGACTGATCAAATTGTTAATTGTAACATTTTAATTATAGATCTCATTTATAAAATATTGTTGTAAGCAAATGGTTATCTATTATCTAATTGTATGTATGCTTATTAATATTCTTATTATGCTGGTTTGTGTTAACATGCTAATTAATACAATAATATCTCTATCCAGTACAAAATGTAGATCATTTAACGACTGGTAGGTCACTCATGGCTTTCAGTTGTTTTGCAATGTGTTAACAATGTTGTTCTTAGTGGTCTTATAATTTTGAAGACCCAATAAAATGAGTAACCAGTGGACGACTACTTTTCAAGCGACTTCAACGTTAGAGCTTTGGACAACATCGACAATTGCACTTTGATTAAATTGGCTGTTTCTTAGACCAACAGGTAGAATTAGTGAATCGCGAATAGTTTCAAAATACGTTGAAAGACAAGAATATCACCAATATTGAGAATTTATTGCACAGAACAGCGAAGCGTAATAGAAATCATCGTAAAAACGAAAAAGATAAAGTCTAATCTATGAATAAATCAAAACAAGAAAAGCATCGTAAAATTCATCATTTTCGCGTTAAAATTGCACTAAGTGGTGTTGCGAAATTAGTATAATGAAAAATGACGTCATCAACCTACAAATTGTCAAATTGAATGGACCTGACATTGAAGGCCTGTGCCACACATTTGTTAACAACAGCTGCATTTGCCGGTACACATAAGATTTGGCGGTCAACATAGATCATACATTGACGGTGCACTATAGTCGCAGGATAGATTATCAAAACATCGAAAAGCAGAAATGGCAAGATTACAAAGTCGAATCTTATTCACATGAACTAGATGAAAAAGTCAGTCGAGATGAAAATTAATAGAAATTAATGAAATGAAGGAAGAAGAAAAGATGAAAATTAATAGAAAACAACTCATAATAGAGCAATATGAATACCAACAGTGTTTACTAATTTGATGACAATATTGCAGCAAATTGATAAAAATTTGTTTATATAAAGTAATCGGTGAGGTTCACTGTGCAACTAATAAACGATATTCGGTAAAATTTCACAAGTGTCCGATCCGGCGCAGGTACCTGCATGGGCTTTTAAAAGCGGTCGAAAACATCACACAACTATTCGCAACTGATATTTACGTATACAAGCACAATACGCTTATGTTTGTTACCAGGTGTTTGATTCAATTTTTTACGATTCTGAATGGTGCAGTCTACAGTAGAGCAACATGTAGCATTTGTAATCAAAACTTGGCTCAGTTAAGTAATTTACTGACCAGCAATGGTGAATGTAGTCTGGTAGCGTTTCAATAAATACGTATAAAACCGACCCTAACCAGAGGAAAATACGAAATAGATTTAAGTTTGAGATCTATAAGTTTAGTCAATCCCGCAAAATAAAATCATACACTAAACTAGATGGGAGCTCGCTTAGAAGCAATCTTAGTGAACGACTGACGCATGTTGAACAATGAGATTCAAAAAAAAAAAAATTTGCTTTTCCGGTTAGAAATTAATTTGAAATATCTTCTGGAAAAAGAGTATTTGGAATTTGAAACATTGTCAATATATACATTTAATTGACGACATAGTGACTGATCATAATAAAAAAAACATCCTATTCAAGCTTTACCCGTTGGAACTAGGTCAAAATATTTGTCTCTTAAACAACTGCTGATATCAAAAAAACTAACGCCCTGCTTGGCCTTTCAAAAAATTGATTTTTTGGGGGTTTCTGGGGGGTACCCCCAAACTATGTCAAAATATTTGTCTGTTAAATATCTGCTGATATCAAAAAAGCTGGCACCACTGGCTAAGCCGTTCAAAAAATTGAATTTAAGGGGTTCCCTAAGGAGGTGGTACCCCTAAACTATGTCAAAATATTTGTCTGTCATATATTATTGATATCAAAAAAAACTGGCACTCAAGGTTAAGCCGTTCAAAAAAAATGATATTTGGAGGGTGCATTTTAGGGGTCCCCGGAGATGTGGCACCCCCAAACTATGTCAAAACATTTATGTGTTAAATATTTTTTTGTTAAATATCTACTGATATCAAAAAAGCTGGCACCCAAGGTTAAGCCATTCAAAATATGATATTTGGAGGGGTCATTTGGGTTAGTCCCTGGGGGTGTGTGGTATCCCCAAACTATATCAAAATATTTGACCGGTAAATATTTATCAGTTAAATATCTACTGATATCAAAAAAAACTGGCACCCAAGATTAAGCCGTTCAAAAGATTGATTTTTGGGGTCATTTGGTGGGGTCTCCGGGGGGGGGGGGGGGGTATCCCAAACTATGTCAAAATATTTGTCTGTTAAAATCTATTGATATCAAAAAAAATTGGCACCCAAAGTTAAGCCAATCAAAAAATGATATTGGGAGGGTGCATTTTGGGGGTCCCCGGGGGGGGGGTGTGGCTCCCCCAAACTAGTCAAAATATTTGTTTGTTAAATATCTACTGATATTAAAAAAAAACTGGCAGTCAAAGTTAAGCAGTTCAAAAACTTGATATTTGGGGGGTTGATTTGAGGGGTTCTCGAGGTGAGTGGCACCCCCAAACTATGTCAAAATATTTGTCAGTTAAATATCTACTCTTATCAAAAAAAGCTGGCACCCTAGCGAAAGCTTTTCAAAAAATTATTTTTTTGGGGCCCCATTTTGGGTGGGTTTCTGGGGGAGTCGCCAAAAAAATTTTGGGAGAAAAAATCGCCTTTGCAACTCAACTACTTTACGCAAAAATTTCATTTCGATGTTTTGTGTTTTAGAAGAAAAGCGCACAAGATTTAGGACGAAAAAAAGGAGAAAAAAAGGAAAAAATGAAAAAAATGAAAAAAATCTCATGGCGGCCAAAAGTGGGTTAATTCGGATGAAAAGGTATCTTAAGACATGTAACCGTGTGAACTATTTTTTGCCGTACTTGAGCCGTTTTTGAGTGATACGGCTTTTTACGCCAAACCTTCGGGGCGGTTTTCGGTCTTCCTAAAACCGAAATCACGTAACTAATTGCCTCGAAATTTGTACAAAAATATAACTCATTAATCTCAAACTGCAGTCAAAATTTTATGCAGCTCGACCAAACCGTTCTTGAGTTATTAGCAAAAGTGTTTCAAATCTCACTCGAAAATGGCCGAGTAAGCTGCAACCATAATTTTTGAGACTTTTTGTTTTCATTTTGAGGCTTCGGTTGCAAAGATATTGAACAAAGTTTAATACAAAGAGAGATCCCCCTAAAAACATTTGGGAAACCGTGAATTTGCTCTCCCCAGTTCAAATTTACAGAACAAAGGAAGATTTTGCCAAATTTGGATTGGCACGTATTGTGACTGCAAGGATAAAAGTTACGCTATTTGGTATCTCTTTTTTCGTGGAAATTCAGGCTGAAAAAACAGATTCAGTGTTTCCACAAATTTTTTAGAAGGAATATCTTTTTGCATTTGTTGAATGTTTTTGCAACTGCAGCCTTAAAATGAGAACAAAAGATTTCAAAATTATATTTTGATTTTAGTCAATGCAAACTACCAGAATTGGCTGAATGCTTTAATCCTTTAAGTTGGATATTTCCTGGACCAACTGATCGAACTATTGAACAATCGATCGAACGCCATTTAAATTCAACATGTGCCAAAAAATGACTAAATTTTGGCGAAGTAGCTTTGACAGAACCTCATAGGTGCCAGTAGTTGGAATTCAACGTGAGGCAAGGGAAACATCGGTCTCAGGGCCCTGACATTTTTGGCCCCTATATTTTGGGTTTATACAACTGCAATTAAGGTCGGTATCTACCGCAACTTGCTCGGAAAAAGGCCTCCAAAATGCAAAGACTTTTATTTTAGCTTTCACTTTATTTCCGCTTGGATCTGAAAAATGTGCTTGACATGGAATTTATCTGGGATTCTGGAATTTCTAGATCCATCAAAAAATATTTTGAATGATTATTATGTTATGTCATTCAAAATGAAAAAAAAACAACAAATTATACTTTTAAGAAAAAGGATTGCCGTTTCTTCAATCTGGTTAATTATTAACACCAATGCTATAGCCGAACCCATTAGAGAGTGCTACACCATGACAAACAATGACTTTAGTACCAATCAATTATAACGTGTAATAGTCATTGCGATGGGATTACTGATAATATCACCGTTTCGTTCATTGTTCGACTAGTCATTTGCCAGCCACTGTAGATGGCGAAGGAGTGGAGATTCAGATGTTGGAGCAAGATGTGCTGAAGTGCAGTTTTAAGCAACTTTTCGACTGTCCTGTGCGCTAGTATTTTTTTTTTTTTTTTAGAATTTTTAAAATGATGCCAACCAATCCAATTAAAATTTTGTGTTTTTTTATTTTGTATATTTATAATTTTTCGATGTTTATTGATTTAGCAAAACATTTCCTCTTAGAAAACATTGCAAGTTTGCTTGACCACCGGCAATGCAACAAACAGAAAGGAAAAGGTGCTAGAAGATGTAATCAATTGGAATGCACTGGGTACGGCCCAGACTAACAGTAACTTTATCGCAGATCGGACTTTGAACATCCCTAGCTAACCTTCGCAGAATTCTCACTTGGAAGGTTGATGGTTCAATTCTTTCTAATGTCACTCAAGTTGTAAATGCATAGGATTGTTAACTTGCTGCACAATGGTGCTAAAATAAACAATAATCAAGCCCTAATTCGAAAAACAAATAAAATCCCCCAAAGCAGTAAAGGTAACACGCAACCACAGGACACTGTTAAAACAAATTAAATACGGTAAATTACTCCGTTAATTAAATGACACTATTGATGACAGTTGATTAAATCATGTACACTGTACATCCCGTACATGCACAATCGTATTAAGGCCGTTTTGCATAGCGCGTAAGATCGTGAGCCTGCGAGGGAATTTTCTTTTGTAGCAGAAATTTGGTAGGCGCGGCTAACCCCTTTACCAGCGTATACAAGCTGCCAGTTGGTTAAAATTATAAACCAAGGATGATTGCGCTATCATGCTTACAACTTTACGCTCGGTGTACATCGCCCCTGAAGTACTTTCATGTACAAAACAGTGTAAAAACTTTTGACAATGAGAGAAGTAGTTTCGCAAAACGTCAGATTACTTTGCAGTTGTATCGGGAGTAGTTGTATAATCTCCTTTTATTGCCGAGCAAAATACATGCATTGGAAATTGAGCAAAGATTTAAAAAGGCGCGATTTAGCATGACGAGAAGGAGCGAAAGACCAAAGCAGTTGTTTCGGATTCGGTCATAATAAATGATTTATGGACTAAAAAACTGTACTTGGATTGATTCTAAATATTTCTCCGAGGTCTGTATTTTGTCATCCGTTCGTGTATCGTGATTTTGTTTTTAGCTTTGTCTTCATGGTCTTTATGTTTTATTTGTCTGATGATGGTAGTGCAAACAAACATATTACGTAATTCCCCACCAGAATATTAATCTTTTAAATAACAACTATGACGTGTTGTTCCGCGCTACTGGTTTAAAGGAATGCATTCTATAAGGCTAATGCATAGAACAGAAACCTTATTTTGTTTGTTGTACAAAAACGTTGACGAAAATAACGTCATTCAACATGAATAATTAGTTACGGCAACTCGTATAGCAGCTTCGAAGGAACTAATAATCTTCCGAGCAGTATCACCATGAGGAGCAGCTAAAAGTACTACTAAGAGCATTTGAGCAGGTAGTAGTGGTGTGTGTTGTTGTAAGTAAAAATAAAAAAGACCAACATATGAAAAACTTCAACTGCCAGTTTCTGAAAGTTACACTGATGAGCAAGCGAATTTTTGGAGTTCTGATTGATTTCCAGGTTTGATTATATAGCTTGACAATGCACTCAGTGCAGGATTTATGTGGTGGAGTGACTTGAGGCCCAAGTCTAATGGGGGCCCCATTTTTGATGGTGCAGAAATTAAATCAAGTTTATTTCAACAAAATGTTTTAATAGGTAACTCGTCGCAGGCGCTCAACAAGGATTTTGTAGAAGGGGCTTAAGCTCAATAATCGAATGTAGTTTTGCTTGAAAACTGTCTCAATCGGGCAGTGTGCTTGGGAAAATAAAATTTTGTGAGAAGTTGCCAAACTCTCAAAAGTTTAGGGACCTACACAACGTCGTCGCTCACAAGGCGATCAACAATAAATTATCACGTTTGTCAAAAATCGGCTCCATATTTTAATGCAATCACGAACACGAAAAAATGTTCATACTGGTACAAATTATAGATTACAGAATTATTTATGCTTGGGAAAATGGTGCTGCTCCGGTGCTGCAAAAAGTGCGTATTACAGCCCCTGGTGGAGCTCCCGGCTGCTTGGCAATCTTTGTGATTTTTTCAGAAGAAAATGGCCATTTTAATACTATTTGGCTCAAATTTTATACCTTTTTAGAGTCTTTTGAAAAAACTAACTTGCGAAAATTAGAATTAAAGAATTAAATTGCCCAGCCCCTTTCAAGCTTTCCCTTACTCACAGGTCAAGGCCAGAACGTTTTTAAATGCTTACAGATTTGGTTTGAATTTTGTAAGTGGCTTGGCTACGGGGGAGGGGGGTGGGGGTTAACCCTTTTGACCTCCACATGGTTGCGCCTCTGAGTCGTCGGCATAAGCAGCGAAAGAAAATGATTGTTTTGTCAGCTAATTTCGAAATTATTTTGTGCCGACCCACTTTTTGATCTTCGAGTATAGATGCGTCTGTGATAACATCAAAATGCCAGAATTGATTTATTGCGAAAGAAAGTGAAAAAGTTGACCAAACTAGTTTGTTACAAGACAATTATTTTCAAAATACTTTTATTTTGCGCAACACTGATGCGCAAATGTACAGGCTACTAGTGGTGCTGGTGAGAGCCCTATGTGGTGGGGGCTCTTTGGTCCCCATAAATCCGGTCCTGAGAATACACTATACCTAAAACGCCTATGTTGCGTTATTATTGCAGGAAGCAGTGTTGTAACGGAACTGTGATTGTTGAAATAATTTGGATGTCATTTTGCCAAGATGAGGAACTATTTGTTGCACAAGGTAAAGGGGAAGGATGTACTGTCCTGCTTGACCAAGCAAGTACGTAGTAGAACTTGGCAATTTGGAAAGGTTCAAAATTTTTACATAAAAGGAAAAAAGAACCCCGTCTTTAAAATTACCCCTATTCCAACTCTCAAGCAACCGGGAAATGGAAAAATAGAATTTCGGCAACCTGGCGGAAGCTACAAAGCCCCGACTTACCATGAGCTTAAACGCACAATCAAAAATCAAAATTTTCCAAAACATTGTAGTGAATGGAAAAAAAGGACCTTGAATAAGGCGAATTTTCAAACAAAAACGGCACAGGCCAATTTGCTGCTTGAATTCGAAGTTGCGCGAAGAAGTTGTAGCCGAGGTGGCTCACTTAGTGGATCTCAAACAAGCCGAGCTATCAGCACAGTGACAAATCCAAGAAAGAAAAGACAAAGTTATCCTAAGCAGGTATTTTTCTCAATTACAAATTAGAATTAATTTGCGCTCGGTACCAGCTTAACAAGCCACATTTATTTTATCTTCATTCTACATTTGCAAGCAATTTTCAATTTCAGGGTGACTGCGTAAATACAGGTCACTTCTTGGCAATATTGTACCGGTACTTTGTTTATTTAAGATATCTCAAGTTTTTTTGTGAGTTTTTGTGTTTAAATTTTTCGTATACATTGAATTTGGTTTTCTGCATTTTGACAAATAAATTCGGTTTGTCGACTATTTTATTTGTGTTTATCATCTAACTGCTACCACAACTGTATTTTTTATTTTTTGATTTGTACAATACTTTCTTCGTAACGTAGGGCCAGTGCCGTCGCTGTAGGGGGGGAGGGGGGCCGTGCCTTTTAACGACTGCTTGTGCCTCCCACTTTGGTTTACTCAAATTACTGTTTTTGAAACATCACGTAACAGCAAGACAACACTGATTGAAAAAGGAATAATTACGTTCAAACAGAATTCTCCTTTGACATTTTCTCGTTTCTGCGAAATTGCTGGCAATCAACTATACTGTACCTAAATCTGACGTAATAATCCGTCTCATTAACATGTCTTTACGGATGTGTCGCGAAAGAGAGATGTAAGTCAGCAGAATCGGTACCGGTACTTCGTAAGTGAAAACATTTTTAGAGCGCACTCAAGATTTTGAGGTCGGGGTCAGTGGCGCTACAAGGGTGAAGGGGCTTAAGCCCCCTAAGCCAAGTCACTTAGAAAATTTGACCTCAAAGTACGAGCGTTTAATCATATTTTAGATTTGACCTGAAGTAAGGGGGGCTGAAGGGCTAAGCAATTTAAGTCTTTGACATGAGTTTTGAATTTTAGCAATTTAGTAATTCATATGGCTTCAAAAAGTGCAAAATGTGATTGAAATAGCATTAAAATTGTTATTTTTTTGCTGCAAAATTATAAAAGTTTGCTGCAAAATTACAAAAGTTTGCTGCAAAATCTCAAAAAGACCCAGTCCACAATCATTACGTATTTAGTGACCATGCCCGTCTGTGGTACGCTTGAGTTTTATCACTTTGTTTAGCACGAGGCCTAAATCAGACAATTTTTGTGCAAAAAAGATTACTTTTGGTTAACCCCTCTAAGCAAAATTCTGGCTGCGTGTCTGGTAGCATTCACTGCCGTAGAAAGATTTTTCAGACAATTATGGGCCGCAGAAGAAATAAGCCAAGAAACACTGCCGGCCTTTAGACATGAATGCAGAATTGCTAAAATTGGGCGTATTTTTAGCCGTACAAGAACTGAAGATTAGTTTTTATATGCAAAATTTCAGTTTATTTTAGTGCCCACTCCCCCTCCCCCCCCCTTTCGGCTAGTGCCCATTTATTTCGTTTGCTCTGCGACTGCACTGCGTGTAGTATGCAGGAAAGTTAGTTAAGTTTTGCGACGTCGCAAAATTTTTTTTTTTTTTAAAGTTTTACGATATACTGCGTAACGACCCAGTAGAATTTTGCTGGCTAGTTTGCAATGTTGAGTTTCACACTTTTGCTGGCTTTGTATAGCAACTCCATACTTTTGCGAAAATTGTAGCGCTTAGCAAGATCGAACTCATAACGTCTTGCTCAACGAAAACAACAGGCAATGTCAATTTTTTTTTTTAATTTGTATTATTATTGTTGTATTTTACTTGTTTGTTTTTCTGAGAAAAAATATTTAGCCCGCACTAGTCAAATTAATAACGATGAGGGATCGAACCCGTAAGGCCGTAACCACGAGATTAAAAGTTCAACTACTAATCGCTGCATCAACTCCAGTGCGTGGATTTTAAACTTAGGGCAATTTTATAGTGAGAGCAAATTTCTGTATTACTGGATGTTTTTTGATCAAATCTCCTCACACACGACCGTCAAGGTACAACAAATAAAAATGCGGAGTCAAACAACCACTAATCGAACGACAAGTTGCGCACATTCAGTGTATTTTTGGCATTAACCTTTTAAGTAAATACAAAAGATCTGTCCCCAAGCCAGCAAGATAGGCGATTTCAAGGTTTTGAACTGACGTCGCTATTTTTGCAAACACGAAGTAGTTAGGCTACTACAATGAAAAGTGCGTGAATCATCTAATTTTAATTAATAGTTAGCGTTTGACGCTGTCCAGTGACAGGACAATAAAAAACACGCAACAAATTGCTTATTTGTCCAGCTGGAGCTCTAAAGAAATATGATGCAGCACTGTTTGAACCTTATGATTTGCAGGCTGAGCATATGATTGGAATGTTCCAGGGAGAGCCAAGCAGCCGCAAGAAGCATTACAAGGAAATCATGAAGAAAACCAAGCACAACTAATCTTTTATTGGTTGTTAATGCTGAGTGTAAAAACAAATCAACTTTTGCGATAATCGAATAACCAAATATTAGTCCGTTAGATAGCATTTTATATTTTCGTTGATAACTACGCATTGTTTTATGTTTTTCAACGTCAAGGATGCCGTTAAGGCAGTAGCTGTTTGCTGTGATTTTGGATTAAACTTGCTAGACTGATCAAATTGTTAATTGTAACATTTTAATTATAGATCTCATTTATAAAATAGTATTGTAAGCAAATGGTTATCTATTATCTAATCGTGTGTATGCTTATTAATATTGCTGTTATGCTTGGTTTGTTTTAACATGCTAATTAATTGCATTAATATCTCTACCCAGTACAAAATGTAGATCAATTAACGACTCGTACGTCAATTATAGCTTTCAGTTGTTTAACAATGTTGTTCTTAGTGATCTTGTGATTTTGACGACCCAATAAAATGAGTAACCACTGGACGACTACTCTTCAAGTAAGTTCAACGTTAGATTAGTGCATTGGGCAAATGGACAATTGGACATTGATTTGTTTCTTAGAACAGTTAGAACTACTGAATCGTGAATAGCTTCAAAATACGTTGAAAGCTCAAGAAAAGCTTCATTATTGAGAATTTATTGCACAGAATAGCGAAGCGTAAGAGAAATCATTGTAAAAACAAAAACATTAAGTCTAATCAAGAAAAAAATCAAAACAAAGTATCGTATAATTCAACATTATTGCGATAAAATTGCACAATTGGCATAGGTGGGCAAGTTAATGCAAAGCGTTAGCTTCGTTAACCACTAGTCCGTTAACAAACTTCACACCTTCGTAAACGCTAATCCGTTATTTTCAGATTTAATTAACGGAAGTTAATGAAGTCCGTTAATTCGTTAACATTTTGCATGCAATTTACGTTTCTTTTTATTCACTCACTTCTAGAACACATATTGACGCTGTTGAGCTGATTGTAAGGAAATATTTATTGCTATTGTGGTCTTTTTGTGTTTTGGAAATCACATTTTACAGTCTGATCTAATTTCAAGATAAAAATAAGTTCAAATGCACTAACGAAGCTGCGATCAGAAAATCGTTGAAAGTTCCGAACAACAATAATTAATCGACCTATGAGGCTGCAGCTTATTATTTTCCACAAAAGAGCTCCTTTCTTCGCTTTCTATAAAACTCGTGCAAATACGCAACAAGTGTTACCAGTGCAAACTGGTTTGCACCAGTACGATGAATGAATGGTGCAAGATACTAACGATAAAACCTTAACGGAAGTTAATTTAGTCCGTCAACATGAAAAAACTTTTTAACGGATTAACGAGTTAATGAAAAAGTTAGCTTCGTCATTAACGATTAACGGACTTGTGCCCAACTATGACAATTGGTGTTGCGAAATTTGTATAATAAAAAATAACGTCATCAACCATCAAATTGTCAAATTGAATGCCTGGCCTTAGATCTGACATTACATTAAGGCCTACGCCACACATTCGTTAAACCAACAGCTGCATTCGCTAGTGCACACAAGATTTGGTGGTCAATATAGGTCATTCCTTAATGCTGCATCATCATAGCAGGTAGATACCAAAACACAGAAAAGCAGAAATGGCAAGATTACGAAGTCGAATCTCATTTCACTTAAACTTGATAAAAAAGAGGTCAGTCGAGACGCAATAGTAACAATGCACGGGAGTCTAGTACGAAAATTAATAGAAAACTTCAAATATAATAGAGCAATATGAATAGCAACAGTGTTTACTGATTTAATTTAAATATTGCAGCAAATTGATAAAAAATATGATCATATAAAGTAATCACGTGTCCGATCTGACGCAGGTAGCTGCATGGGCTTTCAAAAGCGGTCGAAAACATCACGCCAACAATTCGCAACTCTTATTTACGTAGAAAAACAACACGTTAAATCTTGAAACAGGTGTTTGATTCAATTGTTTTGATTCCAAATAGAGTAGTCTACAGTTGAGCAACATGTAGCATTTATAAGCAAAAGTTGGCAGAGTCAAGTAATTTACTGACCAGCAATGGTAAATGTAGTCTAGTAACGTTTCAATTCGTACGTGTAAAATCGATCCAAACCACAGTAAAATGCGAAATAGATTTAAGTTTGGGATTTAACTTAAGTCAATCTCGCAAAATAAAGTCATGCAATAAGTGCACGCGCATGATATGCATAAGTTTTAATTGTGAAGATGCTAAGGAAAGCAAACGTGTCGTTTTTTCAACAAACGTGATCGCGAGAGTTTGGTTCAACCAGAACCCCTGTCACGTTGCTGCGTTGCACAGGTACTATCCTCGGCTCGGTGGCTTCAAACAAGTTGCGAATTTAATCACAAAAAAACTGGTCAACTCCCAAGCGGATTCGTCGGCAGAATCAGCTCCACCGCCGCTTTCTTGCGACAGGATGACAGCAAAGATACAATTAGAATAATGAAACGCAGTTTGCTTTACCGGTAAGCATCGTCACGGCTGAAAAGAGACGCAGCACAATACCACAACACAGTGCCGTCGTACCCCAGGGCGGCACTGTGTTGTGGTGTAGTGCTGCGTCTCTTAATAACGACTTATAAGCAGAGTTGTAAACGGGCCGACCAGTACAGGCCCGAACCCGAAGAGTGATTTGAAGCCAAAACTAGGTCCGAAAAAGCTCGAAAGTTTAGTTAGGTTTCAAACTACGTAATGTTGGCGCTCAAATGCAGTAAAAATAAGATAGAGCTCAAAGTCAGTAGAAACAAAACTACCGGTACTTATCGCTGATAATTGTAGTAGTTGTATAAACGCAGTAATAGTAATTATGCAATGATAATCGTGTTGATGCTTTAACGAAGTCGTTGTTCAGTGTTGCAAAGTTATTTTAATTACGCTTTTATAGCATCTAAAACACAAGCCAAGTACGACATATTGTCAAGCTTCAACCCGAAAACCCCTGCCCGACTTACAACTCTGCTTGTACAAGTGAATCCCTCAGCTCTTAGAAGTTATTGACATTGAAAAATAGTGGCCAAAATTTGTTCGCAAAACACTAAAAGAAATTTAAATGACTGGTGTAAATCATACTGCATTTTGACCCGATATCTACGGCAGCAAAAAAAACTACCATATGTGATACTCCATTTTTCATATATCTGCACTGTTAAAATCGTCAACAAAATGTGCCTACGCTATTAGTCAGCAGCTGAACAATCATTTGTATGAAAGGCACAAACATCTAATCTAGTGGGCGACATAGGCTATAAAGAGGCAGGACAAGCAGTGGCTCAGCCAAAATCTGAATCTAAATCCTCTTGTAAAGCTTTATACGAAACTGTGGGGCTGGAGTAGCTGTTTAACTTCTCCCGCACCAATTCACTAAGGCCCCCTCCAGCCGCGTGGGCAGTGGGGAGGCCAACATTTTCTTGCGCCATCGTGCCCATGAAGTTTTGCTCATCCAGCGAATCGAGACTACTCACAGGTGGGGGCTTGTACACGAAAAATGCAACAATGTAGAAGATTACGATGAGAATCTGGAAGTAAAAAGCAGAAATAATGATTCATGCATCAACTGCATCATTCTTCGCGAGGCAATACCTCATGTTTTTAACGCTATTTATATCGCCAAACATTGAAATTGAACTAGCAAAGAATTGTCCAGCATATACTTGTCTACTACTTACGATGTGGACTTTGCAATGTCCTTTTCAAAGCAAAATGTCAAACAGGAAAAACTTTTGGTTTGATCCGACTTCACTACGCGGTTTCAGTAGAAGCTTTTTACTACCCTCAAACAATAGCTGGGCTCCGAAAAGGCACAGCTGATAATAATAACAGGGTTTAATTTATTGAAAAAAATATGAAAGTGGCAGCGCACCTTTAGTGTAGCAATGAGCAGCGCCATATGAGATGCCAGGTCAGAGTTCTTGTACAACTCGCAGGACCCCACACTGCCACACTCTGTGCTCCAAACCGCGCAGGCCAGGTCCAGCACCTTCCCAAATATGATAGGAGTAGGGATGCTGCCGAGTAGACGCAGAATGACGAACTGGAAAAACATACCGGTAGTTAGCTGGTGCATCTGTTTTACACAACCACCTAGACAAGTTGTATCAGCGCTAAAAAATGTGTTAAGAAAAGCTGAAATAACTCTTGGCCACTAAACGTAGTGCTAAATGCAAACTACTCTTATTTTTACATATTGTATTACATTACCGTCCGACACATAACTAAGCCATTCGTCAGGTGGCGTAGCCCAAGCGCTGACAAGTAGATGAAAGCCGTAACTGCGCAGAGCTTGTTTGGTTTACAGAGCTTACAATGTACGACAGCGAATAACATATTAACCGCTTTACACCTGTCACAGCAGCGGCGAAATGCTTCCAATTTAAGCAGTCAAAGAATTAAACACCGGACATTTAGTTTCTGACACAACCGCGGCAAAGCTCGCCAGAAATCTTGCTACTACATTCAAATTGAAGTGCATTGACGGCAATGTATGAAAATCTCTACCTTTATTTAAATGCGGAGCGAACTTACCTTAACCCCAACAGCAAATGATCTTTGAGTAAACGGCACAACTCTAAGTATAACTTGAATAGCAGGGGTGGTGGGAAGGAATGTGCCCAGTATAGAGAAGAAAAACACAGCCAGGAACAACGAGAGGGAATTGCACTTTGTCGACTGGCACATGCCGGAACGTACCAAGGAAGCTTTGCTCTGGAGGCACGAACAGTTGAAATAGGCGATTGTCTGTAAAACAGGAAGATTTATTCGCACATAAGCGTCGTTACGTAGCTCCCATAATCTCCTAAATCACAGGAAAACGACAACAGTTTTCAAACCGAATATTACGACCGTAGCAGAGCGCAGTTCGATTAATCCTTTCAATGGAAATATGAGACAATGACAGAGTGGCGGAACAATAACAACCTTTTACCAGGGCGACCCAGCACATCGCGTCGATCAGTCGCACCATGATGTCCTTGACAAGGCTACTTGCAAGTAAAAACAAAACAGCCTTGAATTTAATATTCATTTCAAACGTCCGAGAAACTTAGCTCATCATCAGTAAGCTTATAGGATTACTGATGATGAATTAAGTTAGTTGAGGCAAATTGCAACAAATAAAAACTGAAGAACTACCTCATGATCAGCTGCTATTACGCTTTTGCATCCGGCAAAGCATGATGAGTAATACGTGACGTCATCATCCCCACACACTGGTTTAAACGCGTCATGATTGCAATCGCACACGACATTACACGAAGAGGTGTGATTATAAGCGGAAAGTGGGTGCTTGCTGTCGTTCATGTAAGGTACGGTGGCACCAGCAAACTCTGCAAGTACAACACCACGAAAGAGTTAACTAACATCTCATATTCCCTTTACTTTCGATGACGTAGTCACAACCAACTTCATATTTCGCACCTCGTATATGGCATTGAGTTTGAAGTCACCCTACTTAAAAGCTCACGGCTAATGATGGTCACTTAGAGAGTAACAGATAGACTAATACTTTTATTGTTAACTGCAACAAAAACACAGCGTCAATGTTGAAAGTCATTTTGCGCTGAGCCACTCCATATTTGATTGAAACTTACGTAAGTCCGAACAGGTGCTGAAGAAGATGAAGGTGGTGAGGGCAGTGAAGATCGAACACACGATGCAGAACCTCAGTATCCCCTTCACTGACAGCTGGAACTTCGACACAATCACTCCTCCGATCAGCTGCCCGGACACGCCAGCTAATATCGCTAGGATGCCTATCAAGTTAAAAATGCTCCTCACACTTTGCGCTAAAAACCGTTAATCCATCGGCGCCAACAATGGCTGACGTTTTTAATTTTGGCCGAGATGCCAGAAGAAACCAATCTGAATTCGTTTGCTACGTCGTAATAAAAATCAACGATATTATAAATATTTGCAAAAAGTAGAGCTGGCATGAATCTCGCTATCAATTTAATATTAATCTCTCGACTAATGCCATGTAACTAGTTGTCAAAATCAATACATTTAATTACACATCTCAAAATTAATACATTTTAGTTATAAACTACCACCTAACACGTTGTGTCATATGTGGTTCAACGTTGATAATGGCACCAGTAGAAAACCAAAAGGTTCGCAATACATCGATTTCAGTTACATTGGCTGTGGCTTTTATTATCAAAATAATACGATGGTATTTCAGGAAGACACAGAAATACACACGGCTTCACAGCATAGTGAACAGAACTTGAGAACCAGTCCGGGCCGCTGCGCCATTCCTGAATGCTACATCTTCATTCTTCAACAACTAGTAATAGCAGTGGTGGCCTAGCTCAGAGGTAAAACGTTCTAACGTTTATTTCCATTGGTCCCCAGCTACCTACCAATCGCAACAGCCCAGCGACGAAACGACAACAAACTAATTAAAAACGGTACTCTGCGTAGGTGACAAGATAGCATCCAAAAATTCTAGTTACCGAAATACATCGCAGCTTGAGTTGGAGTGACGCTGTACATTGATTGCAAATACTTCGGCCCGAACGTGGTCAGACCGACCACCAGGCCCGTGTCGAGGGTGCCCGCTAATGTGACGAAGAGAAACGTAGGGTTACGCAAGAGGTTCTGTATGCTTGAGAAAATATCACCGAAACTGTAACAAAAATCTACATAGATAGTTCCTTCATTAAACATTGATCAAGAAAAATACTTTACTGGGAGTTAAAAATCAAACTGCTTCAATACACCACAATATCTAAAATAACAATATATTGTTCGCGACCCACGCATCAAATCATTAAGTAAGATAAGGTTAATTAATCGTTTACGTGCTATCTGGCCTAAAGGCTACCAGCGCGGAAGCCTAAGGAAGAGTCACCAGAAGTCGCTGTTCTGGTGACTCTTCCTTAGGCTTCCGCGCTGGTAGCCTTTAGGCCAGATAGCACGCAAACGATTAATTATAAAAGCTCTGGCCAGCAAACGTCAAAACATCACAACTAAATTATTAAGATAAGGTTTCCGGAGTGGAGATCAATGTTGAAATGGATTGCATGGGATCTGCGTGTATTATCGTCGTCTATTTACATCCATTCATACTCGAATTGAGTTTAGATTCGTACTACCTACTCACAACGATGCAAAGAACCAACGTCAATACGATTTATCCATCATGCTGGGCTCGAACTGAGCTCAAAAAACCGAGCATTTGCTTCACCTGCTTATGCTGCTTTCATTAAATGTTTTTCACTCTAAAATACGCATCGTTATTTCTCAAACTTACTTAAACCCGAAAATCTGGCTATGCTCTGATGATGGTGCTGATGAGTTCTGGTGCATTTCTCCCTCCCTTCCCACTCTGAAGTGAGCCGTGCCAGGAATCATTTTGGGAAGCAGCAAGATGGGAAAAGACATGGCAATCACAACACATCCACCGACAAGGAAACCAAGCCACCACGCTCCAACCCAAAAAGTACTCTTTTCACTGATTGACACGCTAAAAATGACATAGAAATTATTAAGTTTTCAAGAAATGCTGCTTAAGGTATGTTATCACAATTTGATTTACAATTAGGCAAAACGCAGTAGATTTTTTTCCTTTGTTTTCTTTCTTCAACAATTAAAAAAAAAAAACTATGTTGAACGCAAGCTTAGTTCTAATCGTAAGCCCGACAATAATACTGGGAATTCAAAGCGTGGTAGCTCAAAGAGGAATGTTTTCCACAATTCAGCACTTAACAAACTGAACAGAACAGGGAATAAAAACTCGAACAAATATGATGCTAGAATGTAAACTTGGAAAAAAGAAAATTAATGACTGAAGAAAAAAATTACTAATGCTGCCTTTTACCTCTCCAACTAAGATTCAATCTACCAGAGTTGTAAACAGGCCAACTAGTTCAGGTTCGAACCTGAAGATATAAGCCCGAACACCGAAAACTAATTTCAAGTCCGAACCATGACCGAAAAAAAAACGGAAGTTAAGTTAGGTTTGAAAATTTAGCAATGTTGCCAAGTTATTTTGATTATTTTTTGCGAAGTCCACACAAAAAGTACATCAAAAGCCCGAATTAAGCCCGAAATTTTTGTCAAGGTTAGGCCCGAACCCGACCTGAAAAGCCGGCCTGAGTTACAACTCTGCAATATACTATTCTATGACCTTATCCCAGAAATGACCTACAGCATGAATCACCCATAAAAGAATAAACAACAGATCTGTGAACTTTACCTTTTGCTTAAATCTGTATAAAAGCTGAGGATTTTTCCTCCTAAAAGAAAACCGAGAGCTGGCCCAAGCACACTGCTAGCATAGTAAACTCCTGAAACAGCGAATACAAAAATCAACGCAAACGTTTAAGATGGCAATTTAAGTAAATCCATACAAAAAATTGTTTAATAGTTATTAATCTCTTTGTTGATTTAACTAAAACATGTTTGGGTAAAAATTGATTTTTGGACAGGCACTACGTGCTACCAGCAGTAAAGGTATCTATCATAGCATTTTTTTCCACAACAGCAAAAGAGAAATCGTTACAACCTATTTCACTAGGCAGGATCATCACGAGGCACCTAATCGAGACTGAGAGAATTGGCAAACAATAAAAAACTTACCATGGTATAAAGAAGACTTAACTTGTGAAACATTTTCATCAAGATAAGTGACACCAAGAGTAAACAAGGTTGTACCCCCTGCACCATGTAACAGTTGTCCAAGAATGAAAAAGAACCTGAAAAACACAATTTTTTTATGAGCATGTGTTTAACTTCCAGTAACATTGGAACAACCATAAAAAAAACTGTGAATGAATAAGCAAGCAACCATGGTAAACCAACAAAGCCTTAAAATCTTTTTGGCATCTCATTTAGCAGTAGATACGTGGCAACTTGACTAAAAAGACTGTAAAGCCCCTTTCTTGTCTCCAAGCCAAGCAACTTCATAAGAAAATACTATTAGCATACATGCGAATAGTATTTAAAGCTATTTATGCAATCCATTAAGATATATTTAAAATAGCAAACTGTAATATGCTTATTAATTGACATCGCTAAATATTGCAAACATGCCAAAAATAATTAATGCTGGTACACTTCCAATCCTAGTTCCAAACTTATGAAGTAATTTTTGAAATACCTTAATTTAACTTATTGAGTACTTTCTACGACCTATGCAGGTTAGATTTCTTATCCATACTTACATGTAACTTTTTAAATGTGAAGGCTTGCATTTGCCACTTGTTGCTTGCGGTGAATCGCATAGGTCGAGATGCTCCTTTCCTCCGCTGATGCTGTACTGATACTCTGGAGCGAAAAAATGGGGCAAAGAAAAAACAATAGATCCCAAACCCATGATAAAGACTCCCCATCCTATCCACCGTGGTTTATGGCCTCGTCCACCAGCATAAGTAATCAGCAATACCAGCAAACAAGATGCAATGTCATAACTGCTTGCAATAAATCCTGTTTCTGTGCTATGCAAATGGAACCTAAAGGAAATTTTGAAACTTTTAAGCGATACCAAATTCTAAATTGGTAGTGGTACATTATCAACAGCTTCTTCCTACCAATATTGATTTTAGCAACACATTCAACATTTTTATTGGGCACAAGGAGACATGACAAAACTTAATAAGGAACACAGATCTCTTCTTGATGCTCAGCATTAAAAAGGGTTACTTTGGGTCTCCATCTTGAGTTATTGTGACGATTTTCTCTGTTTGGAGGCTTCTCAAACAAATAGCAAATACATGCAGGATGTTTCAAAATTAACTCCTCTCTCCCCCCTCATCTGCAGCATAAACTAAAACACAAAAATGTTAAAATTATACAGATTTAGAACAGGCATTTATTCAAATTTTTCACCAAATTGATATTTTGTGGGGTCTTCACCTGTTTGCTTCATAGTCAGCATTCTTGAGAGCTATAGTTTTAACAAATTGCAAAAACAGCGAAGAATCAAACTTTATTTTCCCTAGCATTTCCGCTACAAATTGTTACAGGTTGAAGAGAAGAACTTGGGAAACTATCGCAGTTTCCTGTACGACTTTCAAAATAATTCTTTGAGATGACTACACATTCTTAAATAAAGATTTAGGTCAGAAGTACAAAGAATGCACTGGCATTTCCAGCTTTGCCTAGGTTTGCCAATCCATCTGATTTTCCTGAATAACTAAATATGTGAGTTTATCTAACTCGATTATTTGACATAAAAATAAAAAATATTAAAATGAAAAATAGCTCAGTAGAAACTAAGGTTAATGAACTTTTAACTAAACTATTAAAGAAAACCAATTAATTTCTATCTAAACTGTGGAGAGGGGGGGGGTGGCAAGCTTCGAGACACCATGTATACATACAGAGAAAGAGATTAATTCACATGGAAACTTCAGAAATTGGTTAACTTTAACGAATAACAAATAATGCCAACGTAAGTCAGTGCTTTTTTCATGACTGGAAGATCAAGATCTGAGATGCAATGCATTATTCAATCTATCTGCAAGGACCTTGCTTTGCTTCAAGTTAATTGACCAAGTAACTTGGTACCAGTAGATTGGTTAACTTTATTTGTAAGAAAAAAATGTTAGAATCCATAATAAAATATGGTATATACCAGAGGTGGACACTGGGCAAAGTGCAATTAAAAGCGCAAAGGGTAACTTCCGCAACCTATGCAATTGCGGAAGTTGCGTTGTGCTTCATTCTTTTATTTTGAAGCATTGCGGAAGTTGCATTGCAGACTAAAATCTTTAAATTTTGTTGCGCTTTAATTGCGCTGCGCTTTCAAATTTTTTTTCGGTTAAAAGCGCAATTTTATACATTGAACTTCATTTTGCTCCATTTCGAACGTAATATTCATAAATGTCGAGCTTGTTTAGCAAATTATTTACTCTTTTTCAGTCTAAAATTGCAAAAAATGCGGTATTTGCATTGTGTTGTGAAATTTCAATTGCGGAAGTTAGGTTGCGCTTTCACTTGGTACGAAAATGGCATTCCGCAATTGCAGAATTGCGTTGCGCTTCAACTGAATCAAAAAGTTCATTGCGGAAGTTGCGCTGCGCTTCAGAAATTAAAAAAATTAAATCGCACATTTGGCGCTGCGCTTTTACTGGTTGAAACGGTCGTTGCAGTTTGTTGCGCTACGCTTTTGACATAATGTTATTCATGCCCACCTCTGGAATATACTAATAATTAACAACTACAATATTACGTGCTTTAACTACCATACCGTTTTTCAAGTGTAGTAATGACAACACTTAAAAGTCCACTTGTCAGAAAGCCTTGGCCAATACTGGCACAGCACAAAAACAACAACGCAAACTTTGATGAAGCAAATCCATTCAGAAAATGCAATGAAATTCTAAACATATTTTGAAAGTTAACTGACTGGAATGATTAGTGGTTTGGGTAACAAACTTCTTATGATGATTTACTTTCATTTCGAAAGGCATTGTAAAAAAAAAAATATTCAGCTGCTTCAGAAGTTTTGAATGTGAATGTGTATAAGCGTAAAGTGTTCTGACTGCATATATACAGTTAGGCCAACACCATTACAAATTACCCCTCTACCTGATTTTGGAAGTGCTTTAACCTAACTGACAAAGCAATAATACTGCTGTATCTCTGATCCGCTATTAATTTTCCGTAGTAGCCATCTGCAGTGCAATGCCAGCAGAGCTCCCTGGCATGAATGTATAGTAGGGTGGAGTGAAACAATTAAAATTTACAAAAATCTTTTGTAATAGTGAAAAAACATGTTGTGGTGTGATATATTCTTGCATTCAAAAATGGAAGAAAAAATATTGACATGTCAAGTTGCTACAATGCACTTGAAAATTTCCACTTTTTACCAGTTAGCGTGTTGCATTCTTTAGTATTAAATGTGGCAAATTTACTTATCTTTTATGATGTCATCATTGTTGGAGACATACATAATTATGTTTCAACACTTACTGTTTTTTGCTTTTGTTTATGACGTTATGTACAGTCTGATTTTTAGAAGTTTCCATCAATAAAAACTGAATGATATTGTCAGTTGCTAACAGTCCAGCGCAAAGTTATCTGCATCAATGCACGAAGGCTGACGGGTCTGTTAGTTTTACCAAGTAGGTCTATAAATAAATTGTTTTGTTGTAGAAGCTGGATGACACTATCTGTTGCTGTCTAAAGTAGTATTAGATCAGCGTTCTTGACTATGAGATGAGAGATAGATTATCTAACGACCAATTGACAGTGGTAGCCCAAAGTTTATTTTGCAAGGGTCCCTGACAGTTGAAAATTTTCAGTTTATAACACTTTTGGAAGGGAGCCTAGACATTGTTGAAAAAACGCTTGACGAAGTCTAAAATACACAATTTGTTTCAAAGATGCAATTCATCAGTTTAAAATTGTCGATGCGATGCGGTAGGCCCTACCGACATAGTAGAGGCGTAGTAAACCAAAACGTATAATTCAATGATATTAATATCCTTATTTTTAGTACCGGTACGATCCAGTAACTATATTTAAGGGACATCATGATAAAATGGCTAATGCAACAAAACAGAAATCGGCCTGTCCAATATTTGGTGCTCCTGAAGAATTACCGAACAATATGCTTGCAACGTATTTAAATATAATGAAGTATTACAATGAAATTAAAAGATACTTAGGTTGTACCAAATAAAATTATTATCAACCTTTCACCAAAATTGCTGAATATGTGACTAATGAGATTAAAAAACTTAGAGTAAGGTACCGGTATTAATCAACAGATCCAAAAAAAAATTGTTGATCCAGGTATATACAGAAATTCCTTATTTGTCCACCCAGAGAATACTCCCATCGCTATGATCACTGATGACACAGAGCATGTCCGAGAGCTTGAACTGCAAAGGATCTTAACAGCATGCCATAGTTCAACAACAAGATCTCTGCGACAATTCAGACTACCAATCTTAAAATTTTGCGATCGCAGACTATGCAAAAATGAGTGATTGATCTGCAGAAAATATTACAGAACTCCCTACTGACAAGCGTATTTCCAAAAAAGAATCAATGAAATACATCAAATATAACAACACACCTGCCATTGAATTAGAAAACTACCCATGTCATACCCAAGCTGTTGAACGATGTGTAAAGTTAGTGAGGGATACACCGGGGGCAATAGGTTTATCAGCACACAAATCACTTTGCATCACAGCACGCCAAACTTTAGAAACAAAAACTCAATATTGTGTTTAAATGAAAATCAATCTTGTTTGCTTTTATTTCACTGATTGCAGATATCTTGAATAAACGTTTTGACAAGTACTGCAATTAGGAACCATGGATGCGACTTCCCTATCTTTCCCATTTGTTTTGGATATTTTAAAGCAACAACAAGCTGAAAATTGCTTTTAGTGTGTAACGTTTGAAAATTTATTGATGTGATTCATGGTTCATCCTCCAACACCAGTGCATAGAACCCCCTTTTCTGGCAAATTTTTGGTACTCTGCTATGATTTCGATTGGAGAGCATGCCGCAATTATGTAACCCGAATATAAGTTCTTAAATGTGCAAAATGATCGTAGCAAAGTATACCAATTGATATAATAATACACATGTCTCGCGTGTAAAACTTTACATACGATGCAACTGTCTGAAAATTTCCGTCTGACAGGGACCCTTGCAAAATAAAAAACTTTGGGCTAGCACTGTCAACTGGTCTTTGGATCACCTATCTTCGACCTCTTAGTCAGACGCTGATCTAGTACTGCTTTAGACAACAACAGATAGTGTCATCCAGCTTCAACAACAAAACAATTTATTTATAGACCTACTTGGTAAAACTAACAGACCCGTCAGCCTTCGTGCATTGCTATTGATAACTTTGCGCTGGACTGTTAGCAACTGACAATATCATTCAGTTTTTATTGATGGAAACTTCTAAAAATCAGACTGTACATAACGTCATAAACAAAAGCAAAAAACAGTAAGTGTTGAAACATAATTATGTATGTCTCCAACAATGATGACGCCATAAAAGATACGTAAATTTGCCACATTTAATACTAAAGAATGCAACACGCTAACTGGTAAAAAGTGGAAATTTTCAAGTGCATTGTAGCAACTTAACATGTCAATATTTTTTCTTCCATTTTTGAATGCAAGGATATATCACACCACTACATGTTTTTTCACTATTACAAAAGATTTTTGTAAATTTTAATTTTTTCACTCCACCCTAATGTATAGGCCCGTTTTTGGAGGTACAGTAAATAAAAGAGCCTTGTAACCAATTAGAATAACACAGTGTTCTACCTGACTTTATGGCAAATCAGCGAGTGCCTAAATTTTCTTGAAACAATTGTGATCAAAGCTCTAGAAAGACGTTTCTGTGCCCTAAATTTTGTATCAATCCGATATTGAAATATACCAAAAGTCCTATTTTCACAAACTTCTCAAATTTTCTAAAGCTATGTTTATCATATTGCCAAAATTATTTGGCCTTGTTCCAACAAGTCGCTGATTTGCTGAAAAAATTGGCTTAGTGGGAATACTGGAGCAACAGATACGATTCAATATACAAGTGTTTAATGATAATTATCAGTACCAGTAAACTACAGAGTAGACTACACTGTAGAGGAACAATATCCAATGCTTAGCTTAGGCAACCTGGCTACAACTGATAAATCTAAGCAATAGCTATAATACCAGATATTGTATTCTACACTGCTACAATCTGCAATGTAATCATATACCCCTAAGAACATGTAGAGCAAAAAGCTAAGATACAACACAAAAATCAACCACAGAAAACATTATACCACAACTTTTTTTCTACCTTAATGTATCAAGATATTACCGGTACCGGTACTTAAAAAACATCTAGCAACAACACTTTATACTCAGATAGTATAGCTGACCTAATGTTCATAGTCTGCTCACATCTAGCAACATCACTTTATAGTCCGATGGTGTAGCCGACCTAATGTTCATAGTCTGCTAACACATGTATGAAGAAAGAAAAATTTAACCAAGCAAGTAGTACAAGGCAAAACAAAAATTTAAACAAAAAAATAACACATGACAAAAACATGCAAGCCAGAAGCATAGCATTGCTATTGTTAAGTTATTCACTCCCATAAGCAGGATATTCTACATTATTAACACTAAAGACAAAATGAGTAAAAAAACATTGAAGAAGCAGCAGGAAATTAAACAGTGTCGACAAGTTACAACTAATGTAGTTAGTTACTGTTACAATAATGGAAGTGTCAATGTAATCAAAAATAGGCCTGCCCACTGCCAGTGTCCCGACTAAACCAATTTTTGCCAGCGAATCAGCAATTTGTTAGAATAAGCCGACAACGGCGTAGGGCAATAATTTCGACAATATGACTGATGATGAACATAGGTTTAGAAAAGTCAGAAAAAAGCCTAGACAAATTTGTGAAAACAGAGCATTAGCCTACGGCAGGATACTTTAACAATGCCAGATCTGAGATTGGTACAAAATTTAGGGCACACGATACCAAAATCATTTTACAGCTTTGAGCATTATTGTTTCAACAAAAATTCTGAAGGTGGATACTCCCCAGTAAGCCAAGAACTGAAAAAGTTAGAGGAAACATTGGGCCCAACAAAGCTTGTTGCAGCACGCAACTGCTCCAACTGATGTAATCATACTGCATATACTGCATCAAATCAAGTAAAACAAAATAGCAGTAAACAAGATGCAGCTTCAACAGCATAGCTTAAGCAATCCAGCCAATCGCTTATTCATAGGTTGTGCAGTCCAGCTGGTTAACAGCAATTGAAATGCATTTGTTTTGACCCAAGTATGCTGCATTTGGTAACCTGTAACCAAGCAAGTGTCGCCACAAGCTCATGTACCTTTAGCTAAGGTACGGTAATGTTTTGTTACCTTTTGCGCCTCCCACAACACCCATAGTCAAATCCACACGTTTCATCTTTACATGAGAGATCATCATCAACAGAATGGCTAGACCTAAGCAACATACTAACCACAAAAGTAGGCCTACCCTAAACAATGCATGTGTAGCCCAACCTGGCTAAACACAGACAACATAGAAATACACTCAACTTTAAGAGGTACTGGAGCAGGGTACCGCTACCGGTAGTTACTACGGTAATAGGGTAGAGTCAAATAATTTCGGCAACTTTCTCACTTATTTTTAATTTTCAGAAAACACTGACTCTTTTTGAACTCTGTTTGAACTCCAACTGCGCAGTATTTCGTTTGCGGCTTTTTTCGAACCAACATCGAGATAATATGACATCATGCTTGCTAGCTACCGGTATATGACGTAATAAGGGTTGCCGAAATTTCTGGTAAAACCGGAATTCCGGCAAGCAAATAAATCATGTTTGTTTTTTGCTCTAATTATCTCAGCTGCTAATTTAGTGTTAAATTTGGTTAAATCGAATAAAATTTATGCAGTTTTTTGACTAACTCGAACAAAATATGCTGCTCAGCTAGGCTCAAAAACTGAAAAAAGGCAGCAAATACGATCTATGATTCTACTTACAATAGTCCAAACAAAATTAAAATCCATTTCTCAAAATTTTACAAATTCTTGTTTTTATTATTTTTTGTAATTACAATTGCATTCTCTAAAAGTTTTCTGTATTAAATTTGAATTTTTATTAAGGCAGTGGCTATTTTGCCTCTAGAGGCAAAATAGCATTTAGGACTATTTCGCCTCTAGAGGCAAAATAGCAATTAGGACTATTTTGCCTCTAGAGGCAAATAGCCACTGCCTTTTATTAATTAAACGAGTTTTTAATTCTTACAATTTTTGCTAACATTGCAAAACTTCTGCTTTTGATGCTCTTAGGAACGAGAAGCTAGTCATGCAAAACTCACGCAGGGAGCCGCATTCAAGCGTAACGGTACGTCGCTCACGCGATGTTGGCGGTAAGTTGAATTTTTTTGGGAAGTAGTTCAAGGCAATTCTTAGAACAGAACTAGAGTACTGAATTGAGCACTGTAGGCCTACTACTATTGTCTGGTAGTAGCTAGCATTAGAAAAAGTTAGGCTATGGTATGCAATGCAGTAGGCCTACAGAGCAGACTGATTGACAGATATAGGTAGAGTTGATTTAGGTTAAAAAAGTTATGCAATGCACTATGCAGTAGGCCTACGGAGCAGACTGAGTGGCTGATATAGGTAGAGTTGATTTAGGTTAAAAAAGTTATGCAAAGAGTTGGTTTAAGTGTATTACATACTGAATTGTTACACATACCAGTAGGTAACAACAAAAGAACAGTAGCCTAGCCTTACTCATTAGGTTAGTACTGTAAATCTGTAAATGTATAACTCAAAACTGCAAGCTATGTTACAACAGTGCTGTAGCACTTGTCGCAGCCAGCGAAAACTTTCCCACGAAAAATTCACAAATTTATGCAATTCGCTAAACTTTCTCACACTGTTTGACATAGTTTCGGCTTCAATGGTGGAAACTATAAACAGTAGTGAAAAAAATTCTGTTTTCACTTTATTTCCGCTGTACCGTTTTACTGTTCTTTCAGCAAATTCATACATTCATATTGATGTTGTTTGGTCGTGAAGAACACGCATAACTCAGAATAAAAATTAACCGAGAAATATTAGCTTGCAACAACGACCTAGCGACAATTGGTGACCCCGACGTGATTTGCAACAACGACCTTCTGACACTGTCAGTGTCAGAAGTGAGCCAGGCAGGCTACGGTATTTAACTTTAACAGTTTAAACAATACTGACAGACCTTTTGTAGAAAAGTTTATTACAGCTTTGTTAAAGGGCAAGATAAAACCTTTGGTCATCTGATTTGGTCAAGTTGAATAGTTTCAGTTTAGTGATTAAGCTATAAAAGTTACTTTTCAACAGCTTGAGTTTCATGTTCCAGATTTATTTATCCGGCATTAGAGTAGCCTATTGTCGTTTGTTAGAATTAAAATAATCAAAATAAGTGTATTGCCAATTCTTCATTTGTATGGCCTTCTTAAATTATACATTAGTTGAGATTGTAAAAAGTTATTTTGATGGAGAATCTGCCAAACAGTAATGTAAAACCAAATCTTTTTTGAAAATAATTTGATTTAAAATCAATATTGGCTGGGTAGCCATCTTGTTTATATAACTAAAGTAAGTAAACGTAATAAGCGTATCTCAGATCTTGTTCAAATAGCCTACTGTTTGAGAAAGATAAGCTAGTGGTCGAATGAATAAAGCGTCTGCTACCAAAGCGGTACGCTCAGGTTTGATTTCCGGTCGGGTCAAACCAAAGACTAGAGAAATTGGTACTCACAGCTTCCCTGCTTGGCGTTCAGCAATTTAGGGGACAGTGTGAGGCCTCTGCTGTGTGTGGTAGACAGGTGGACAGGTGACAGCTTGACTTGAACTCTTGAAGACTGAACGGTCCCTTCGCTGTCTCCTGGCCAAGGCATCTTGGTGAATGAAATTTAATACAATTGCAATAGTTAATTTTTAGTTTAGCTACCGTACTGAACATGGCTACTCAGGCGAAATCAATTTTACATACACAAATTATTTTCCAAAAGGATTTGGTTTGACTGATTGGCAGACTCTCCATCAAAACAACATATTACAATTTGTATTCATTGCATTCTTTTCATTTTTGTCTTACTGGTAATATTAGTGGTAGGATTTATGTGATGGATGAAAGCAACATTTACTGTATAATGAATGCGGACTTTGTGTTGACAAACTACTCAACTAATACTGATCAAGAATCCAGCAGTGTTATCAAGCTACTAATTGATCTAACAACAGGCATGGAGATACTAGTGCATTTTTCTTCATTATTTATCATTTTAAATAGTATACGGAATGCAAGTTGAGTTTGTTAAAAAGGCTCGGCTTCTTATTTTGTCACCCAAACAAAAATGTCCCAAAAGTATCTACAGTATTATTGCAATAAAGAATTGATTCATTTCACCAAAAAATTTGATGTAGTGTTTTATTACTTTTGATTCAATTCAGGTGCTTACTCTAAATAACCTTTAATCTAACCTAAAAGGTACTGTAATCTTAATCTTTAAAACAGCAAATAAAAAAGAGTGCAGAATATTTCTCTTTTTTTTACTTGTGGCATTTCAGTAGTAAATATGCTTCATTGGCATATTTTAATTTGAAATGAGCAAATTCATCATAAATATATAACCAATATTTTTTGTAGATTTCGTCTTGCAGTGTGTTGTTTTGCTGAAATCATTAATCTGATGTCATGATTGGTGTTTGAAGTCCTGTTATGCGTCGAGAAGAATATTGGTCAACGACCTGTTTCTATAGTCCTGGTATATATGTTTTTCTTTTTGTTTTACAGCAAATTTATATATTCTTTTGAGTTAGTATTGTTCTGTTGTGTATGGCAAAATTTAGTCCACTATATTTGTTCTGTGCAGTCAATAGCAGTCAATGTCAGATGTGGAGTTTAAGACATAGTAAATAGTAGAGAAATGGTACAAAGTTTAAATTCATAACAGAGAATCCAGAGTTACCCAACTTTGTACACAACTACAAGTATTGATGTATCAGATTTTCCATAAACTATTGTACTTAATGTGTATATATGTTTTTACAAAATCCTACTATTTTTCATTGAGTGCATTAGCTATCACACTCTACTTGCGTTGATTTGTTGCTAAACATACCGGTATATTAAGTTTGCTTGCTACTGGGGTATAGATGTTCATTTGAGAATACCGAATCTTTTGGAACCGGTTCTGTTTTTAGAATTCGGTTTAGTTGTGAAGAAAAACTGCAAGTAATAAATTTGTTTAACCAAGCTGGTCGACCACGTTGGGAAGTGTTCTTTTGACGTGAATGTTACAATGGCATGATTTTCTCCAGCAGGGCTAAGCCCCACCTGGTTGCGGGCCTGTTTCCTTTTCCTGAAAACAACTAGAAATGACTGATGAAAACGAAAAATTCAGAGAAACTGATGAAACCATTGCAGAATGAGAATACCCAATAATCATGTGATTTACAGTGCTGTTATTCTTGTATCATTCATTGAAAATGAAACTAAATGTTGGACTTTTTTTGTTTTGCGGTAGTCGAGTAGTTAAGTGCTGAATTGATATCAAAACAGTACTGACGGCCACTTTTTAGATTTAGGATTCAATTAAGGATTCGGAATTCTGGATTCTGTAAAAAAGATTCAAAATTATTCTGAAATGAACATTCCTATACTGGGGTTGAAAAAGAATTAAAAATCATGTCTTTTTTTCAAAAAAGTTAATGACAAGGTGAATGTAATTTTTATGTTAAAATATTTTAGTGATTTTGAAAGTTGTTAATTTTGTATTTTTTGGGGGGGGAGAGGGAATAAATCAATTACACTTTATTTTCTATGAACAATTTCATGAAAACATGAGAATCATTTTTGGTCAAAGATTAAGAACAATGCCGGCCTGAGCAACATAAAATAATATCAAAGGCAGTGAATCATCCAGCCAATTCCGGTGGTTTACAATAGCTAAAATTGAACTATAATTTTTGATATTTTTTGTTTTGATTTTGGGGCTGTGGTTCCAAAGATATTTAGCACATACAAAAAGATATCCCCTGACAAAAACTTTTTGGAAACTCTGAGTTTTTTTCATCTTGCCAAAACTACAGTAGGCCTAATAGTTTAGAGAACTGTAGTTTTGGACGGAAGAACAAAACTCTGAGTTTCCAAAAACTTTTTTGTTGGTAGATAACTTTTTGTATTTGTTGAATACGTTTGCAACCGCAGTCCCAAAATTAAAACAAAAAATATCAAAAATTATAGTTCAATTTTAGCTATTGTAAACCACCAGAATTGGCTGGATGATTCACTGCCTTTAAGAACCAGAAGCGTCGCTAAGAATGGTGGCACCCGAGGCGGGATTTCGTGGTGGCACCCTTTATCGGCCAAAATATAGGTGAAAACCAAAAAAAAAGCTCTTTGCCAACTAATTAGTGGGTTTTCGGTCTCAAAACAAAAAAAAACAAATGGTGTCACCCCAAAATGATGACAACCATGGCAGGCCACTCCCCCTAGCGACACCACTGTTTAGAACAGCCAAACAAGAATAAATTTCATATCAAAAACAAAACTAAACTCTGTACTGATTCGAAACGATCAAGTTTGAGTGATATTCTGGCATTTACAAGCAAAATTGCACCAATTTCGAAAGTGTATAGTGATGTTGCGCACTGCACAGGCAACTAGAATGTTTTTGGTGCTCATTCAAATAAAAATGTTTGCTTCTTCGCTTTTGCAATTTTACGATGCTGGGAAAACAGCAAAAAAAGCGTTTACTCAAGCATACAGAGCATTGGAAGAACAACAGTTTTATGTAATTGTTATTGATGCTCTCAAAATTTAAGAACAAATGAGGGTAAAAATTGGCAAAAAATTAAAGAACAGCCAGCCTCAACTCAAAATTTACTGGTTCTAATAAGACAAGTGCATTGAAAAATGTTTTTGAAATAAATATTTAATTGGGATATGTTGGGCAAAGTTTTAAGTCAACTCTGTGCTGCACTGTTAGGGTTGATAATTGTATTGTGAATCAAAAGAAACTCTAGTATGTTTCATAAAGTTTAGATTAACAATTAATTGTTTAAGATAGGTTCAACACTCATTGAATTGCTTTCAATAATTTTGAATCCTGTTCAAGTAAATAGTTTAGAGTTCATCTATCGGGAGGTCGAATTTAAATACTGTCAAAGAAAATAACTGTATCGAGTTGTCGTTGAGAATTAAATCTGATCAAGAAGACGGCCCTATCCTAAACTCGAGTTTTCAAGATGCCAACACACTTAAGTTTAGAGTTTCTAAAGTTTTCAAAGATAATTAAAACTTTTTTCATTACTTTAGTGCATTTCTTACGCTTGCAATGATAGTAATTGACTGAACCCTAAAATAGTTTACTAAATCTTGTTACCAACTAAATAGCTCTGTTTCTTTTCATGGATTGCATAAAAGTAATGAGAAATGTGAAATGCTTTCTACCTAGTGACGGCAGGCTCTGATCTTATCGAAACAGTTGAAGGGTAAATACAAAATGCTTTTGCCTGCACAAATCTATTTTTTTCCATGAAATATAAACCGCTTCCAATAGGCTCAAGTGAAATTGAGAACGAGGTGTGGTTAGGATTTTAAACCGCGAATCAGAATAGTTGCGTGCGCACTGATTGGATTTCAGCAACCATTAGCCAATGGCTGAATCGCTCTTTGGTTCGAATTGAGACTTACTTTTTGCTTTGCATTTTCTATTTGGCTGTGTTCTTGTTGGTCGGGATCGTTGAATTCTCTGCTCCTGAGTAGGAGTGGTTCTTTGCCGTATTGCTTTTGAAACATGCTGCTTAATGCGTTTCTGAAGCCTTTGGGTTGTGCGACCTACGTACGGACTAATGGAAGCGGTTTATATTTCGCGAAAAAAAAAAGCAGATTTGTGCAGGCAAAAGCAGTTCGTATTTACCCTTCAATTGTTTCGATAAAATCACTGCCTCTGTCACAAGATAGATTGCATTTCTCTTTACCATTGATTGTGCAATCTTCTTAAAATAAGAAATGTGTAATTGTGTGTATTACGTTTTTAGCGAAATGCATTTTTTGTTTCAGAGCTAAGATAACACAGAGCAATATTCTTCCTCTTAATGCTCGTCGATGACCATCGTAAAGTTTGGTTAGTCTCCACAATGAAATGACTGTGCCATGCGGCCATATCACAGCAAAAGTAGCTCGAAAAGGAATCTTTAACAGAATTATCATATTGTAAGTTATTTTACTTCTTTGGTGTTCGTTGCTGTACGTAACTGTCATTGGATGAGTGCCAAACTGAGAGAGCGGTAACGCGTTTGTCCCTGGAGCGGGAGAAATAATAATATCATGCATACAGGCTTGTCTTTTTAATTAATAGATTTAGAATTTTTTTAGACGTTTTAAATTTATTAGAATTTTTTCATAGAAATGTTAAACCATTTTCGGGTTGAGTGTTTACAGCATATAAGTGCAACTACAAAATCCAGTGCAACTGTGGAAATGCGTTCTATTTCTGCATTACTAAGGGTTATTTCTTTTAATGTTTCCGTTTACAGAATCATCAAAACATGCAATCACAGTGGGAAGATTTTCCATTAATGATCAATCAATGGCAACTCTTGAAGATGGCAAATGTTTGGATGATGTGGTATGTTGAGAATGGCGTGTTTTTGTTTAAGAAATTCTATCTGATGAAAAAGCCTGTCCACAGCATAATGTAAAATTTATCGTTTTGTGAGTTGAAGAAAATAATAACTATTCCTCTATGGAGCAGTTTTTTAAATCAGTTGAATTCTAGCTTTTGTGTAGTACTCTTTACCGGTAATACAAACTTTTGATCGTGCTTTTGAATTTAATTCTGTTATGAAGTTGAAAACTTCTACATTTGAATAAGATCACGAAGGTATATGATGTACAGTGCGAATCTGTACTTGCTGTTAGCTGTTGGCAATGATTTTTATTATATACTCCGTACTAGTAAATATCGCAGTAAATATGGCGTGGAATATTTGTGTTTAGATCATCGATGCGATAACCTGGAAAATAAGCTCCGACGTAAGTGTGTTGTGAGATAGCTGTAAAGTAACTGCTCTTCGCCTCCAGCGTTTGGAGGCATTTAAGAGGAGCAGTGGCGCAACTATGGTACTCTAAGGGGCACTTAAATTTAATCAAAATAAGCATGCTTTTAAACAGTTTTTAAAATTTACCTGTGTAAAGGGACTGAAAGAGTTGAGTAATTTATATTTTTCAAAAGGCTTCCAAATATTAGCAATTTAGTTCTTTCAAATGGGTCTTAAAGCTTCAATTGCCATTAAAATGGCGTTCAATAGCTATTTTTCCACAAAATTATAGAAATACTTCCGGGCTCTGGGCCTCGAAAGCCTCTAACTACCCGTTTGGTATTGGTCTAAAATGCATCAGTTTGTCAACACGCCTTGCTTGTTGGACACATGTTTGAAACAGAAATCGTTTGCATTTGGTTCAAAGCATTCTCCCTTTAGTAGATTTCTGGTTGCGCTCCTGACGAGAAGACTATTTTTAATCTAGTTTGTGTTTGGAAGATGTGTCTTTTAGCAGAGCAAAACTTACAAACTAAACAAAAAACAACTGGGTTACAAGCTATTTCAATAGCTTTTTCGTATGGTAATGTACAACTGTGGCATTATTGTGGCGAATATTGTTTAATATTGCTGTAACTGTTATTGAAGATTGTTATGATTTTAATACTTTATACTTGTTTATCATTGAGCAACTTTAGAACGTAGAGTAAATTTGTAAAATCTCTTTACGATTCATTTATCTATATACTTTTTTTTTTATTAACCCAGGTAAAAGAGAAGTGCTGGTACCCACTCTCGACGCATTACGCCACACTTTTCTTTTACAAAGGAAAGCCATTAGCAAATAAGCGGTTGGTAAGTCTTGAGATGTATGTGTATTGTTTAATTCTGTATTGTATTAGTGGATGCATTTTTGTTTTGCTTATTTCTGGGGTCTTCCTCATAAGATGAATTTGGTCACTGTTGTAATTTGTCTAATAAACTTTTTTGCTTTCCTTTCCCAAGCAATTTCAGACCTTTTAAAGTTAGGTTTTATAAAGTAGATCTTTTTCAATACGTATACCTGATGTCACCAACTCTTTTCAAACTTTCAAATCTTCTGAACAAGTCGTGCCCTTCGCTCTAAAAATTTTTAGATTGGTAGGGCTCTTGCTGAGGACACTATGATGATAAACTTTTAAACACGCTTACATTCACAACGTATTGGGCAAGTTTTGTGTTTTTTTTTGAAATAAATGGGGTTTTAAGTTTGACGCCATAGGGAAAAAGTTTGCCGCGTTGTTATTAGAGCCATGTGAATGAGCTAATTTGCACATAATCGGAAGCCATTTGAAGGTAAAACAACGTGAAACGATAAAAAATAATTAGGCTTACAGTATATAAACTTTTAGCTATAATTTTTTAGAAAAAAACACAATTTTTAGGCATTACTTATTTGCTCGCTTGCGTACGACTAAAGCTGGCAATTATTTTTTATGATGTAGCGTACATATAAGGACTGGTTACTTTTTATGCACTGAGCAATAAAAGAGGGGTTGGAGAGGACTTAGCACGTTTCTAAAGCCACTACTGTTTTGAATACTGTTGAATTTTCCTTGTGCACTATAATTGTCTATTATAGTTTTGCATGGGCTTGTTTGTTACTGCTGTGTAATTCTTTTTCAGCTGAAGTTTCTCTTGAGTGCAAACGTCGTCACAATTATAAACACGGGGTCTCATTGGATCAGCATGGTAATTTGTGGTAGTAAAAACTGATGTAAAAATTTGTATTTGTAAAGGGTGTCATGTATGTAGTCAACTCAGATTCAATCAAAAAACAGATTTCGTAATAGTTTTTTTCTTTTCTGTTTAAAAGTACGATTCGCAAAATCATTATCTAATAGTCCAAAAAGATTTTTGGTTAAATACTTTCTAGAAATCATGCTTTTGCATCATCTGTTTTTGTTTTTTTTACTGCCATTCATTCAGCAACTTAAAGTTATACATGAGAAGTAGATAGATCAAGTAAAATATTTAGCTACCGCACATGAGTGTGAGTTACCAATTTGCTAAAACACGAAGTCAAAAGATGCAAAATCAGACCTGATATTTCCGATATGTTTTAATTGGAAGATCGTTTTGATCATTTGTTGAATATTTTGTACACCTGCAGCATCAAATTAAAAGCCGAAAATTTTTAAACATTATTTTGGATTGTAGGAATTTGAAAAAAAAATTGGGTGAACACTTTATACCCACTTTAAATATATCTAAACAGCAATTGTCGCAAAGTAGGCCTGCTTGCTGTAACCATGGACGTAAGAGACCAAAATATTTTTTAAGAAGACTTTATCTGTTTGGCGAAAAAAATTTAACGATCGAACGTTTACACCAAACGGTGCTAGAGCTTTACGTAAACTTTTGTCAACCCTCCAACTAAAAGCAAATAGCATGTGAAAGGTCGTTGGTGACACGCCAATTGCCAACACGTCTCGTTAACATGCCATATTCTTATTCACCCTACAGCCAAACCCTAGTATTCACTTTACACACTCGTGCAATGTACATAGACACTTTGTACAACTTTGTTGTGATAGATGAAAGGACTGTAAAGTGAAAATGTAGCATTTACCAAAACTGCTCTGAGGTATAGTAACTTTTCCAAAATTTTCAAGTGTAAGCGACATATTTTGATAAACAGGTGTCTAATCTACAGCGCGACTGCAGTAAATAATGCAGTATGGCAATTCTTTTACGATTGTGTTCAAAAAGCTACCGTGTTTCCCCGATAATAAGACCTACCCGCAAAATAAGACCTAGCGTGATTTTTGAGGATGATTTTAATGTAAGCCCTATCCTTAAAATAAGCCCTAGTTGAGAGCGGCAGAAAGACGAAAGAGTCAAACATTCTTTTTTTATATTTATTGAAACTGCTTTAATGCGGTGTATGCCATCCTTTTCAAAAAATCTTTTTCAATAAATTCTTGAATCTTGAATAAATTGTTGTTAATGAGTTTCTGAATGAAAAACATGTTAATGGCAAGTAAAAGTAGATCTTTTTTCGTAATTTCTGTTTATTTAAAATCTCGTAGTTTTTACTTTGTAACTTCATTTTTTGATATATCAAAATAATACATCCCCCGAAAATAAGCCCTAGTGCCATATTTTGAAGTAAAAATTAGTATAAGCCCTGTCTTATTTTCGGGGAAACACGGTAGGCTTGATTTCAAGTACATTTTTCGCTAAACTAAGCTTTCGTAAAATTTTTGAAATTAGCCATAGTTTGGCCAATGGCCATATCAGCAAACCCGCGCTCCTGCCTCTTCAAAAATCAAACACATCAATCGCAAACACAGCATAGTGATTGCAACTAAAACGTCATGAGTGGAAGGATGTAGCTGCTTTTTGCAAAACCATCAGGTTAACTCGAGACATAGTGGCAGACAAATCACACTCAGATCGTCTTCATAGCCAACATGAGGTATCGATGTGTTGGAAGACCTGGTCTGGGTTTTTGGTTTGCTTAGTTGTCTAAACCTGCACAATATCAAAAACACTCGTTCTCAATTTGCCTAACCATTTAGCCTAGGTATGGAGTTACTGTAGAGGTCGCTATTGCTATGAACAAACATTTTTATCATTGCAACGATTTATTACATCATAGAAGCAGCACGATGTCTGCCACCAGGCGTAGCTACTCTTTATCCTCTGATTTTCTCGTGTTTCATCCAGCCTCGTAGTTATAGTAAGTCGTAGATTCTAGCAAGTTTGTCACCTTTCATGCCCTCCTTAAAAACTTTTTCCTTACCCCAAGGAAGACGCGCCCCCCAGTTTAAGGACCGATGAGCTATACAGATGGTTATTTTTGACAGATAAAAGAAGACAGCATCGTCTTTCTATATGATTCGATGGGAAACGAGGGTGCTACTGCCGGTACCATTTTGTCTAATTTGCGTTAAGTCAATGAACTTAAAGCATTAGTTAATTAGCGTAAATAAATTTCAAAAAAAAAAAATACATCAAAATTGCTGCCTAGCACTGCCTAAAAAACGCCATACGTATGAGTTGCAGTTGCTCTGTCCATGAGCGAAAAGTAACAAATCCAGGCTGTATTAAGGGGAAAATGTTCCCCTTGGCCCGGAAAGATGGGAACCCCATTAAAATAACCCTTTTCGAAACATAGGTAACATAATTTAAAAGGGTGATTTTTTTGAAATGCAAAGATTTTTACGTAATCCCCCCCCCCCCCCCTTACCTTTAGCGTATGTGGAATAGCAAAGCAGTTTGATAGCATGCTTTGAGGTGCAACGGCAATTGCGGCTAATAATTTTAAAGTGCTGCATATTTGTGCAGCATAATATATTAAATTTTATACTCAACTCACTAATTCTGATGTGCGCCTTGAGATAGCACCAAACTCTATGGCCTCCGACAGTTATGGCTCCGCCTGTGTGGACGTTGAGTCTCTTGCTTCTTCTTGCACGTAAATGTGCGATTTATTAATTTAATCGCTTTGTTTTGTACCAATGTGTGAGGTTTGTCAAAACAAATCAGGCAGCATATATTTAAGTGCTGCATGATGCATTGCAAAGTATTAGTGCGATGCGTGTGGTGATAATCAAGATATAATGCCCGGCACAAAAACAAAATGGATTGGCGCTGGGCAGTCTTGTTGAATTTCCATCGGGCACCCATTGTAAACTTGATTAAACACTGTTTAAACAGAAGTTTTTTTGTAGTCATTGAAAATTTAAATTAATGTGTTTGCTATTGTTTTATACTTGTACCTACTGTATATGACATTGACAGAGTCCGATTTTCATCACAATACAAATTGTTTAGAATGATCTACAACCAACTGTAAAAGTTTTTCAATGAGATTTGAGAAGCACCCGCGACAACAAGAAGTAACCAACTGTGGTGTTTTGGCACTAAAAGCGGTGGAGCTGTATCTAAAGTTGAAAAACGTCAAGTCGTTGCATTACAGCTCAGATGCATGCTTGGATTATAGAGATGAGTTCAAAAATGTTATTTTGGAAAGTGGTTAGAGAATGAGGTATTTTGCAATATTATTTCACTAGCCCTTTCGCTGCCGGGCTAGTAAAATCGCCGATATCGTAAAGTGCCGGAATGTCAGGAAAAATGACGTTTATAAAAATGTTTCTGAAATCATTTCATTTGCTATAAAAGTGATGGAAACTGCCAAATCGTAACTTTTTGGTGAACATAAGTTTCAGGGGCCGTTCTAAGAGGGGGTATTCTGGGTGGAGGACTTTTTCGAAACTGATCTACCGTTTTGTTTTTTTTGCAAATTTGCAGATCTGAAAGCGCAATAAAATTTGTTGATCTAATTTTGTATTATCAACTAATTTTATTGCGCTTTCAGAGCTGCAAATTTTATTACTGGCCTGTTGGTCGAGCGGTAACACGTTCGTCTCTGGAGCGGGAGGTCCGAGGTTCAAATCTCGGGCTGGTCAAATCAAACACAGTGTTGCCCACAGGCCCAATGACGCGGAGGTAGGCCCCGCAAACTCGTTACCCGCTTCGGCGTAATACAGCTAGTATAATGAAAGATTTGATTTGATATTTTGTATTATTTCTGGCTGCAACAAGGGTCGATTTATAAGGGAGGTTAACGCTTATACCCCCCATTATACCATTTATACCAGCTAAACGAAATTGCAAAAGCCAAGGATTTCGGTTTTGTTGTTGTTGAACGTTTTCAGGTTTACTTTTTATGTACTTTATGTTTTTAGGTTTACTTTTATTTACTTTTATGAACGTTTATTTTTATGTACAGTAACTTACTGTACATAAAAATAATTAATAAAATAATAAAAAAAATAATAGTGACATTTTTGCGCTTAGGACATTCTGGTAGAGATTTTGCATTATAGCGAAGAAAAAGTTTACTCGCGCACGGCACGTAGGTTCTTGCAATGCTACAGTCGAGTCCGGCAGTAAAGGGGCTACCTGTTTGTTGTTGTTAAATAACTTTTCAAATAAGCTTGTTGAATTCATTGTTTGAATTAAAAAAAGAATACTGTATACTACTTGTCGTGCCTATTTTTTTCACAAACTACATTCATCACTACATGCGTGTAGCTTAGGGCACACCAAAATTCCACTTTTTTTTCCAAACATGGACATCAGTATTGCAATCCGTGAGGATGTCCGAAAAAACGCTTCTGTGAAAAAATCAGGAAGTTTCGTCAAGTATTCGCGCTGCAACAGCACTTATAAGTTTTAGGGGGGTATTTTCTTGAAATTTGGGGGTGCCAGTATCTAAAAAGTGCTATATTTTTATTTTTACGTAAAAAAATCGTTTTTACACGTGATTATATTTACGTGCCAAGGTTGACTTATCAATCTAAGCATAATTTGCCGATACTGCTGCTTAACAAGGACATTTTGGGGGTAATTTTTCTCATTTTAGAGCAATTTTTGAACAAAATTTCAGGTATTTTTCTAAGTTTCAGCCATTTTTTGAGTATGAATGTACTGAACATGTTAATACTACACTTTGTGAGAAAGGTGTTTTAGGGCAAACTTTGTTTTAGAGCCTGAACACCACGTCAAGGTGTTGCCCGTCGTTCAGGTTCCTCTGTTTTTTATCCCGGAGAGGGCCCTTTTCCTGCATGTCATAAAGGGAACGATCACGGTTGGGAATGATACGTTCAGTGTGTTTTGGCCAAAGTGGATTTACGAAAATCTGGGTAGAGCTTTCGTGTGTCTTCTACACAGTGTAGTAGCATCCTCCTTTGTTCCTCATCATCCGTCAAAACGTCCTTCAACTCCTCCATCAGTCTCACTCCTCTTTCCGCCACATCATTCACAACTTTGAGGTCATTAATCAGCATTTTAAATTTCTTATACTCATCGAAATCGCACCATTTATCCCGTGAATACGTTAGAAAGCGAATGTCTTGCAAGGAGAGGTTCAGTCGCTGGAAAATGATCACCGATCGCTAGCTCACAAGGTCAGAGACACAAGTGTCTAAGGATAAGTTGGGAAATTGAGGATTCTACGAGATTAGAGGGGCAGTTGGATTTTGGACAAAAGATACATGTTTTTGATAGCTTTTATAAATGCTGAAAGCCAACTTTTCATATTCGATGTCGGGCAGTTGCTGAAAGCACAATGCCAGTAGTATTAACTCAGCTGTTAAATACCACGTATGTCTCAAAAAGGCATGTCTGGCAGCTTCAGCAACTTCTTCATCAACGCTACAGTAGTTCATCATGGCTCGATGGAACTCCAAGTCGTTCACAGCTGCTTCCGAAGCTAAAGGGCACTGCAACCAACATGGAGCATAGAAGATGGACACAAAGTTACAGAACCGCCTCAATACATTGACAAGAGTAGCATCTACATCCAGTTGATTGCGGCGAAGATGCATCTTAAATGCATAGATTGGTGTCGACATCCACCGCGCACGATGTTGTGTTCCTGGGCGCCGAAACGCAAAGTTACTAACACTTTGCTGTTCGAGGTAAAACAAACTCAGCTTCAGTAATTCATCAAAGTCATCTCTGGGTAAGTAGATGCTTTCGTCAGAGCACAGATGTTGAAGACTCTCTTATGCCTTAAGTTTGAAACTCTCCAGTGGTCCTAAATTGGTAAGGTCAGACTGGTCAATTGAAGAAAAATTTAGTGTTGGCCATTTTGATTTCAAAATGTCAAAAAATTCTACTTTGGGGCTCTGGAAGAACCGAATATTACTTTGAAGACATCTCTTAGAATAACTTCCGGCATATGGTGACGGCATGATGTCCACAGTAATGGGTGGCCTATAAGAGCTTCCAATAGAATACATGCTCCAGCGAATTTCCCGGTGGTGGATGCAGTTGTGTCGAAACACATTGCAACACATCGCTGCTCCATGCTCCATTCATCCAGCATATTTTTGACTGCCTTCGCTTGATTTAAACCAGTTCCGCCATCAAGATCTGTAATGCCCAATAACTTCACCAGTTTCCCGTTTGTAGAACTGGCCAAAACAGCTAGATGCTCCTTGTGAGTATAGGCTTTTCCGCATTTCAATAACTTTTCGTCCCAGTGAATTGTGAAGTAATGATCATCCAACCCAGCCAAAAAATTTTCCTTTACTGACTCGAACTTCAAGGAACGAAGCTTCTTACGTCCTCTTAAAGTACTCATTTGGCTAAGCACAAAATCTTTTACGCATCCTTGACTTTCTCTGATGATTGATGCGATGATGTCATTCAGAGCATTACTCGAAATCTTATGTCGGTCTGCAGTCATCACCACCTGCGACGTTGATGCAATATTCCGTGGCACGTGCAGCAGAATCCGGTCCGGATTCTTCCGTTACTTAGGAGGCTCACAGAAATCTTCACCCGTTTGTTCCTCAACTGACCCATCGCTTTCTTTACCCCCCCAAAACCATTGTGAGCATTTCTTTCTCCTCTTTTGCCTGGTCCTGCCGTCTCTTGTGGTTTTCTCCGCGTATCTTCTTTCGCTCCAAACGAGCCAATAATTTGGTGTCCCCGACTTTCGTTCCATTCTTTGATCCTGCACAAATTTCCAATCGTCTTCACACAGTCTAAACTTAATATCCGGCTTAACAATATCAAAAAGAGATTCTAACTTTTCCTTGAAATTTTTGGAAGCCTTAGAATGTTCTTCAGAACTCCTTTTTCCCCAAGCTTGCGTTGTCCTGTATTCTTCCCAAAGCGTATTGATTCTGGTCTTGATAGAATTTACCCTTAGGTAGCAAGTGTATCCAGGAGTAAAACCCTCTGCAACTTTTTGCCACTAGAGAACAACTTCGTCGCAAGTCCGATTGATTGATTTCTGTTTGCTTAATTTGTCACATTTAAAATGATACAAAAATCTCTGCATTTTCTCCAAATTCGTGGGTAGTTTCAAAGAGGAGAGCCTATCTATTGGCTTGCCAATAAGAGGAAATGCTACATCTGTAGATCTTGTTGAGACCATCTTTTTGTTCCCCAGCTTAAACAAACTTAATACTAATGCTTTGCAACTGCACTGATGCTTTAATGAAAATACTTTGCAACACTACACGTGGTATATGGCAACGTCATAATTCAATATTGTGATCCAATAACCTTAATTGTTTTTTAGATTAATTAAGATAAAGGAAGTGTAGAATTATTTTTTTGTCACACAGCTAGATATCTGGTGTCACTGTCAACATATTGAGGTCAAATCTATTCACATTTAGTCCAAACTATTAACTGAACATCATAACTTATTCTCACTATTCACCTCAAAGTTGTGAATGATGTGGCGGAAAGAGGAGTGAGACTGATGGAGGAGTTGAAGGACGTTTTGACGGATGATGAGGAACAAAGGAGGATGCTACTACACTGTGTAGAAGACACACGAAAGCTCTACCCAGATTTTCGTAAATCCACTTTGGCCAAAACACACTGAACGTATCATTCCCAACCGTGATCGTTCCCTTTATGACATGCAGGAAAAGGGCCCTCTCCGGGATAAAAAACAGAGGAACCTGAACGACGGGCAACACCTTGACGTGGTGTTCAGGCTCTAAAACAAAGTTTGCCCTAAAACACCTTTCTCACAAAGTGTAGTATTAACATGTTCAGTACATTCATACTCAAAAAATGGCTGAAACTTAGAAAAATACCTGAAATTTTGTTCAAAAATTGCTCTAAAATGAGAAAAATTACCCCCAAAATGTCCTTGTTAAGCAGCAGTATCGGCAAATTATGCTTAGATTGATAAGTCAACCTTGGCACGTAAATATAATCACGTGTAAAAACGATTTTTTTACGTAAAAATAAAAATATAGCACTTTTTAGATATTGGCACCCCCAAATTTCAAGAAAATACCCCCCTAAAACTTATAAGTGCTGTTGCAGCGCGAATACTTGACGAAACTTCCTGATTTTTTCACAGAAGCGTTTTTTCGGACATCCTCACGGATTGCAATGCTGATGTCCATGTTTGGAAAAAAAAGTGGAATTTGGTGTGCCCTAGTGTAGCTACAGTAACATATTGTACATAAAAATAATTAACAGTCATCGTCAACCTTTCCAAACACTGCAATATGTTGTTTTATACTACTTTGCAGGAAGGTGCTATTATACTGCGATTAGCGAAACCTGAAAAAATAATTTCAGAACGTGGCTATTCTGTTGGAAGGAAAACCAAAGCAATGAAGGGTCGCTCTATGTCTCTCTCGGCTGTGGTACTTGCGAAGTCAATTGTACTGTTCAATAAGTTGCTTTAGGCTTATGTCCAGCACTGCTGACTATACTGCATTTTGTTTCACTTCTTTTGTTTTAATGAGTCTGTTTTATTTTTTAAATACATTTTGTTTTTTGTAGTATTTTTTACATTTTTTTACATTTAAAACATTTTGTTTTCTAAGTTGGAGAATTTTGGCCATTTTGCATTTTGGTTTGTTACCGCAACACCGCGGTACCGTAATGTTTTTAAGCAACGTTTGCAGTGTGGAATTAAAATACCAGTGTACAATTATTAGAGTAGATGTTAAAGATAAACCTGAAAAATACCGCGAGCTTTGTTAGTTGAAGGTCTCGATGCAAACGTTGATTATGGCAGAGCGTAGACGGGGGGGCATCGGGCCATGGTCTTTTTTGGGTCCAGACTCGTGAGGCGTACTGTTATTGCATTTTGTAACCCTGAGAATTCACTTCATAAATTCTTCTCATCTGAAGTCAGGCGCAGACCAAAAAAAGATTTTCATACTAATTTCGTAGTTATTTGGTTCGCATTTAGTTTTAGCGAAGTCCGAAAAAACAGGTCTTCTCCCTATTCTCGTAGTTGCTGTAATTCGAATTTAGGCGAAGATAAAAAGAAAAGTTTACCTATTTTCGTTCGAATTTGGGCGATGACCAAAAATAAAAAAGGTCTTCACTGCATCCAGTAGATATTCATTCTTTGCTCCCACGTTTCGAAAATCCTGCCTACGCTGCTAATTATGGCCTATTTTGTACTTTCTCTGGCTCAAAAACGTGAGTGATTGTTTTTTACACGATTTTGCATGTTGCCCGAAAATCTCTTTAAGCGATCCAGCACTATGAAAAATGATTTAATCACCGCCATGTGTTGAGTATTGTGTATCTTAAGCAGATCACAGGTTGGAGTATGGAAGACGGAAGCGACCCAGCATGTAGGCAATACGAGTATGTGATACGTGTAAATTTGAGTTGAAGCAGACTGTTCTAAAGTTCTGTTCTTTAATGTTCACGAATTTCAGCATCATTAATTGTTAAACTTTTTTGAAGAATAAAAAGACAAATTTATTCATGCTTGATTAAATTTTGTGTTTTAGTATAGATGATGATTCTTGAAATATACCTAGTCTAGTATTCAGATACATCAACAATGGCAGTATAGTAGAGGGTGAGAAATCTTGATTGATTGCTTACAAATGCATTGTATACTGGCCCGTGTTCTAAAATATTTTTTATGCTGGGATTAGCGTTGCTCAAAATTTTCATTTTCAGGAGAAATGAGCTTTGTGTCTTACAAAATTCTCAAAAACTTTAAAACAATAAATAAATGTAACATCAATTTAAGAAAATTTTAAAATGCATATTGTTCCATTTTTTTACTTGTTCAAATTTAAGCGGTTGCAAGAAATTAAAATTTTAACAGTAAAAATACGCCACAGCGTACAACTACAAAAGAGTGTTGAAGATAAATCAGCAATATGCTCGGACGCTTACGATTTCCCTCATTGTTTACGCTGTCCTTGGGTATCTTTTATACGAATCCAGTCAATTATAAGACAACGGGCTGTAATTTTATTCATACCCATCCTTTTTTTTTTTTCTTATAGCATAGCATCAGGCTGAGCGATTTTTGAACGAAAATTTTAATCGTTTTTTACGATTTCTGACTCTTAAAAAATGATATTCATAGCTTTCCTGCTTGACGTCCACCAATAAAAGCGTATGATGCTTCCACCATACGTGATACTGTGATAGGCAGGTGGTACCTTGACTTTAAATCGCCGTCTCCTGACCAAAACAGTACTTAAATACAATCTTAAGGTACGCTGTAAAATATCATAAGCACTTAACCTTAATGACATGGAGTTAAGTAGACTGAAAATTATTGAGTTGCTGATCGTAATTTTCGGTTATTATTTTCTGCTTTTGTGAAATATCGAAAAATCCGGAGCTTTTGACGCGCGTTCGGAATATTGATTTTTTTTGCGATGCAAGTCTTCTCTCGGCTGGTTTTGAAGTAATTAGAATAAACAATAAAACTAATTTCCTGTATTTTTACGATAGCAATTTTATTCAGTGCAAGAATTAGGGAATGATGCCAAAGTACACTAACTCCAGTCGAACCCTGTGTGCAAACCTTAGAGTCATTTCATTACATGACAGTCAAAATTTTGTAACTCACTCTCTCAGATATTCTTTACATTTGGATATGAAAAAACCATTCAAATTTGATGCAGATTGAAAAAAATCAAAATTCATCGAGCAGTTTATGAGTTGTCGTCGTCATAATTTTGCCACATGAGGGCGCTGTTCGGAGCTTAATTGATTCAAAAAATTTTGAGTTTCCGATTTCATTTTCAATTATCTCGAAAGGGCAAAAAAATTTTATTCTCCAACCAAATTTCAAATGTCCAGGATAAGAAGTTGATTAATGTGTGTGAATTTGGTAAATGTTTTTTGTTGAATATTTCTGTAATTGCCTTGAAAACATCATGCACATTTTTTTGCAATCATTTTTTCATTCAACGCATTTTATCGTAATTATTGATTTAGCATGTAACTGTAAAACTATTGATGGATTGCAGCTACGTCATAGCTTTTTCCCGCCAAAATGCCATTACAAAGCATTGGACGTTACCGTAAATCAACGTATAATTCCTTCCGTGGGCATATTTAAAGAATTTGATTGTAAAGTAAGACTTTTGTAGGTACCTTGGCTTTAATTGGTAATTACCAGGAGCGATTTAAGCAGCTTACATAGCTCAGCGAGCGGATCTGAAAAGTTACGCTTTTTGTAAATTCTCATCGTCCATTGCCCGCTATTGTCCACTTTGACCGGTTTTTAGCTTTGGTTCAAATCGTAAATTCATCCATATCCTAAAATACGTAAAATTCTATGTCACAGCAGTAACACATGGCCGATTAATGTTTAGTTTAAGCACTATTTATAAATAATATTTAACATCACCAGCTCAAGTCGAAATAAATGCAAATTAAGACTCGATTAAAGTTACACCGTTACACTGAGGCCAGTTAAATCATTAGTTTAAAGTTTAAATGACATATCTACAAAATAATTCAATGAAAACAACTGCTAATGCATTTTAACTCCTAGCAACCAATAATCATAGCGATAAGCCGCTAATGACTACACGAAATACAAAAAATCACCAAGATCCTGCAAAATAAACTTCTAAAATTACAAAAGTTTAAAAATGCGCTAATTTTGTCATAAATGAGATACAACTGTTCCATTACAGCGCCATCAATAGTAAGCCACGAATTTGATTACCAAAACTAGCTACCACAATCCATATTAACATGATTCTAATGGGTTACTCAACAGCAAGCCGGATTTACGTCACTTAAAAAAAGCAAACAAAACTGAATTCTTACTAATTAAAATCTTTTTCAGTTTTTACAGGCATTTGCCTAGCATTTAACTTTAACGATACAAAGAATCAACTCTTTTATAGCCTGAAAATACGCTCCATATCTTCGCTGTCAGTATCTTTTTTTTTTGCTTCACTTAATATATTGGTCTGCTTGAATTATGAAAATGGTACCGGTAGTTTTAAATGTTAGTATGGTTTAAAAATATTCAACATCATTGAGTACTTCTAAGCAAGAGTGATAAAGAATGTTTATTAAATTAACGTTGCAATTGCAAAGTTGATTAAGCTTTCATAGAAACACAATATGAAAGTTAAAAATAAAAAAGATACTAGCCACAAATAGATTAAAGAGGCATTCTGCCATCAATGGTAGTATTAGCGCAACAACTTGCACATTATTTTATTACAATAATGCCTGTCTCGTGGATGCCGGTAAGCTTCTTGGCTATTCATATACTTTTGCTGCTTACGTTGATTTCTTTTTACGTTTAACCTAATCTATATTTTGAATTAGACTCTTTAACACTGTCATCATCCAGTTTAAACGGTATGTTATTTACCAGCGCAAACAAATTGTCAGCCACATCATCAGGCATGAAGGACAGTCAGCAAGAACTACGTATTTTCGAGTAATAATAGTTTAATAAACATATTGTAAGACCCATATAAGCAACCACACAAATGCATTATCTGTGCATAAACCTTCTAGTCCATAATCTAGACTAAGGGTCGCATTGTAAGTGCAAACTTAAAAGCAAAACCATCTGACTTGAGCGAATACCGTAAATGCTAATGAAGAGTTATTTTATTAAAAACTGAAAGTTTTTAAAGCAGGATTTAAGGAACTCTCGTCCCACGTTTACAACTTTCTAATCTTGCTTTCCAAGTTTTTATTACCGGTACGCTTTCAAATTTTCGCTCAGGTCGGAGTTTCGTTAAAGTCTGCTTTCGTAATACGATAAATCGTTAAAGTCTGCTTTCGTAATACGTTAATAGTTTCTAGATGGCAGATCCAAGTTTCTGACATTTAAAAACGTCCAACTGCAAAATAATTTCTACCACATATCCAGAATTTTTTGCACAAGCAATACAATGCAATGAAATATACTACAGCATTCCCTATACGCAGCATTATAAACGCTAGGTCTGGTGAATGGTATTATTCAAAAATCTTCACAACAGTCCCAAAAATGCAGGGTATAGAATATGCGCATGTGGACATGTTTGGCATTCTTCACTCGGCCGCAGGGCACAGTCATTTCATTGTGGAGACTAACCAAACTTTACGATGGTCATCGACGAGCATTAAGAGGAAGAATATTGCTCTGTGTTATCTTAGCTCTGAAACAAAAAATGCATTTCGCTAAAAACGTAATACACACAATTACACATTTCTTATTTTAAGAAGATTGCACAATCAATGGTAAAGAGAAATGCAATCTATCTTGTGACAGAGGCAGTGATTTTATCGAAACAATTGAAGGGTAAATACGAACTGCTTTTGCCTGCACAAATCTGCTTTTTTTTTTCGCGAAATATAAACCGCTTCCATTAGTCCGTACGTAGGTCGCACAACCCAAAGGCTTCAGAAACGCATTAAGCAGCATGTTTCAAAAGCAATACGGCAAAGAACCACTCCTACTCAGGAGCAGAGAATTCAACGATCCCGACCAACAAGAACACAGCCAAATAGAAAATGCAAAGCAAAAAGTAAGTCTCAATTCGAACCAAAGAGCGATTCAGCCATTGGCTAATGGTTGCTGAAATCCAATCAGTGCGCACGCAACTATTCTGATTCGCGGTTTAAAATCCTAACCACACCTCGTTCTCAATTTCACTTGAGCCTATTGGAAGCGGTTTATATTTCATGGAAAAAAATAGATTTGTGCAGGCAAAAGCATTTTGTATTTACCCTTCAACTGTTTCGATAAGATCAGAGCCTGCCGTCACTAGGTAGAAAGCATTTCACATTTCTCATTACTTTTATGCAATCCATGAAAAGAAACAGAGCTATTTAGTTGGTAACAAGATTTAGTAAACTATTTTAGGGTTCAGTCAATTACTATCATTGCAAGCGTAAGAAATGCACTAAAGTAATGAAAAAAGTTTTAATTATCTTTGAAAACTTTAGAAACTCTAAACTTAAGTGTGTTGGCATCTTGAAAACTCGAGTTTAGGATAGGGCCGTCTTCTTGATCAGATTTAATTCTCAACGACAACTCGATACAGTTATTTTCTTTGACAGTATTTAAATTCGACCTCCCGATAGATGAACTCTAAACTATTTACTTGAACAGGATTCAAAATTATTGAAAGCAATTCAATGAGTGTTGAACCTATCTTAAACAATTAATTGTTAATCTAAACTTTATGAAACATACTAGAGTTTCTTTTGATTCACAATACAATTATCAACCCTAACAGTGCAGCACAGAGTTGACTTAAAACTTTGCCCAACATATCCCAATTAAATATTTATTTCAAAAACATTTTTCAATGCACTTGTCTTATTAGAACCAGTAAATTTTGAGTTGAGGCTGGCTGTTCTTTAATTTTTTGCCAATTTTTACCCTCATTTGTTCTTAAATTTTGAGAGCATCAATAACAATTACATAAAACTGTTGTTCTTCCAATGCTCTGTATGCTTGAGTAAACGCTTTTTTTGCTGTTTTCCCAGCATCGTAAAATTGCAAAAGCGAAGAAGCAAACATTTTTATTTGAATGAGCACCAAAAACATTCTAGTTGCCTGTGCAGTGCGCAACATCACTATACACTTTCGAAATTGGTGCAATTTTGCTTGTAAATGCCAGAATATCACTCAAACTTGATCGTTTCGAATCAGTACAGAGTTTAGTTTTGTTTTTGATATGAAATTTATTCTTGTTTGGCTGTTCTAAACAGTGGTGTCGCTAGGGGGAGTGGCCTGCCATGGTTGTCATCATTTTGGGGTGACACCATTTGTTTTTTTTTGTTTAGAGATCGAAAACCCACTGATTGGTAGGCAAAAACCTTTTTTTTTTGGTTTTCACCAATAGTTTGGCCGATAAAGGGTGCCACCACGAAATCCCGCCTCGGGTGCCACCATTCTTAGCGACGCTTCTGGTTCTTAATATTATTTTATGTTGCTCAGGCCGGCATTGTTCTTAAACCCAAAATGAGCCTCATGTTTTTATAAAATTGTTCATAGAAAATAAAGTGTAATTGATTTATTCCCCCTCCCCCCCAAGAAAAAAAAACAAAAAACAAAATCAACAACTTTCAAAATTACAAAAATATTTGAAAACATAAAAATTACATTCACCTTGTCATTAACTTTTTTGAAAAAACAACATGATTTTTAATTCTTTTTCAATCCCAGTATAGGAATGTTCATTTCAGAATAATTATGAATTCTAGAATAATTATGTATTCTAGAATTCTCAGTTGGACGACCTAGAACTAGATGGACCAATTGGGACTTCGCCCAAGCAAAATGATGGAGATGATGGAAGACCGTGAGGTGTGGCGGCTTAATCTTGAGCTCTGCCCCCGCAACCCTCACAGAAAAGCGGGAAATGAAGAAAGAAGAAGAAGAATAGTTTTGAATCTTTTTTACAGAATCCAGAATTCCGAATCCTTAATCGAATCCTAAATCTAAATAGTGGCCGTTAGTGCTGTTTTGATATCAATTCAGCACTTAACTACTCGACTACTGCAAAACAAAAAAAAAGTCCAACATTTAGTTTCATTTTCAATGAATGAATCATAGCCAGTACAAGAATTACAGCACTATAAATCACATGATTATTGATTGGATATTCTCATTCTGCGATGGTTTCATCAGTTTCTCTGAATTTTTTGTTTTCATTTTAGCAGTCATTTCTAGCTGTTTTCAGGAAAAAGAAACAGGCCCGCAACCAGGTGGGGCTTAGCCCTGCTGCAGAAAATCATGCCATTACAACATCCATGTCAAAAGGACACTTTTCAACGCGGTCGACTGGCTTGGTTAAACAAATTTATTACTTGCAGTTTTCTTCACAACTAAACCGAATTCTAAAAACGGCACCGATTCCAAATAGGATTCGGTTTTGTAGGATTTGGTATTTTCAAATGAACATCTATACCCCAGTAGCAAGCAAACTTAATATATGTTTAGCAACAAATCAATGCAAGTAGAGTGTGATAGCTATTGCACTCAATAAAAAGTAGTGGGATTTTGTAAAATCATATATACATAAGTATAATAAGATGCACAGAATAGTTTATGGAAACTCTGATACATCAATACTTGTAGTTGTGTACAAAGTAGGGTAACTCTGGATTTGTACCATGTCTGTACTAATTACTATGTCTTAAACTCCACATTGACTACACAGAACAAATATAGTGGACTAAATTTTGCCATACACAACAGAACAATACTAACTCAAAAGAATATATAAATTTGCTGTAAAAAAAAAAGAAAAACATATATACCAGGACTATAGAAACAGGTCGTTGACCAATATTCTTCTCGACGCATAACAGGACTTCAAACACCAATCATGACATCAGATTAATGATTTCAGCAAAACAACATACTGCAAGACGAAATCTACAAAAAGTATTGGTTATTTATGATGAATTTGCTCATTTCAAATTAAAATATGCCAATGAAGCATATTTACTACTGAAATGCCACAATTGGTTAAAAGCTTAGCAGAGCCATATCAGACTGAGAGTGACTAATTTAATGGAAAATCAAAGAAAGTAAAAAAAAAAGAAATATTCTGCACTCTTTTTTATTTGCTGTTTTAAAGATTAAGATTACAGTACGTATTAGGTTAGATTTAACGTTATTTTGAGTAAGCATCTGAATTGAATCAAAAGTAATAAAACACTACATCAAATTTTTTGGTGAAATGAATCAATTCTTTGTCATAATAATACTGTAAATTGCTTTTGGGATATCCTTGTTTGGGTGACAAAATAATAAGAAGCCGAGCCTTTTCATCAAACTCAACTTGTATTCCGTATACTATTTAAAATGATAAATAATGAAGAAAAATGCACTAGTATCTCCATGCCTGTTGTTAGATCAATTAGTAGCTTGATAGCACTGCTGGATTCTTGATCAGTATTAGTTGAGTAGTTTGTCAACACAAAGTCCGCATTCATTATACAGCAAATGTTTTATCATCCATCACATAAATCCTACCACTAATATCACCAGTAAGACAAAAAAAGAAAAGAATGCAATGAATACAGATTGTAATCAGTGTTCCTACTAAGCCGATTTTTTTCAGCGAATCTGCGATTTGTTGGAGCAAGGGCAAATATTTTTTGGCAACATAGTAAACATAGCTTTAGAAATTTGACAAATTTGTGGAAATAAGACATTTGGTACTTAATACCGGATTGGTACGGTACAAAATTTAGGGCACATAATTGTCTTTTTAGAGCTTTGGGCACAATTGTTTAAAGAAAATTTAGGCACTCGCTGATTAGTCATAAGTTAGAGGGAACACAGATTGTAATATGTTGTTTTGATAGAGGAATGGTCTACCACACTTGCAGAGGCTTCACACTGTCCCTTAAATTGCTGAACGCCAAGCAGGGAAGCTGTGAATACCAATTTCTTATAGTCTTTGGTTTGACCCGACCGGAATCGAATCTAAGCATACTGCTTTGGTAGCAGACGCTTTATTCATTTGACCACTATCTTTCTCAAACAGTGTTTGAATAAGATCTGAGATAGTGAGATACACTTTTTATTTTTACACTTTAGTTATACAAACAAGATGGCTACTCAGCCAATATTGATTTTAAATCAAATTATTTTTTAAAAAGATTTGGTTTTACATTACTGTTTGGCAGATTTTCCACCAAAACAACTTTTTACAATCTCAACAAATGTATATATAATAAATAAGTAGTTAATAATAATTTTAAATTTAGTTGTGATGTTTTGATGTTTGCTGGCCAGAGCTTTTATAATTAATCGATTGCTTGCTTTTAAGAAGTCGCCGTACTGGTGACTCTTCCTTAGGCTTCCACGCTGGTAGCCTTTAGGCCAGATAGCACGCAAACGATTAATTATAAATAGGTAGGCCATACAAATGAAGAATTGGCAATACGATTGTTTTGATTATTCTAATTCTACCAAAACATGGTAGGTAGGCTACTCTACTGCTGGATAAGTAAATCTGGAACATGAAACTCAAACTGTTGAGAAGCAACTTTTATAGCTTACTCACTACATTGAAACTATTTAACTTGACCAAATCAGATGACCAAAGGTTTTATCTTGCCCCTTTAACTGACAGCTTATCTGTGATAAACTTTTCTACAAAAGGTCTGTCAGTATTGTTTAAACTGTAAAAGCTACGGTACATAGCCTGCCTGGCTCGCCTCTAACAGTAAGTGCTGCTGCACTGTTGTAACATAGCTTGCAGTTTTGAGTTATACATTTACAGATTTACAGTGCTAGCCTAATGAGTAAGGCTAGGCTACTGTTTTTCTGTTGTTACCTACCGGTATGAGTAATAATTTAGTACCGTATGTAATACACTTAAACCAACTCTTTGCATAACTTTTTTAACCTAAATCAACTCTACCTATATCAGCCACTCAGTCTGCTTCGTAGGCCTACTGCATAATGCATTGCATAACTTTTTTAACCTAAACCAACTCTACCCATATCTGTCAATCAGTCTGCTCTGTAGGCCTACTGCATTGCATACCATAGCCTAACTTTTTCTGATGCTAGCTACTACCAGACAATAGTAGTAGGCCGACAGTGCTCAATGCAGTACTCTAGTTCTGTTCTAAGAATTGCCTTGAACTACTTCCCAAAGAAATTCAACTTACCGCCAACATCGCGTGAGCGACGTACCGTTACGCTTGAATGCGGCTCCCTGCGTGAGTTTTGCATGACTAGCTTCTCGTTTTTTTTTTTAAATTGTCACTCCGGCTCCGGCGTAAAAATGCAAAATCCGGCTCCAACTCCAGCTCCAAGCTCCTCTCTAGTTCCTGATAGCCTACTGATGCTAAGTAGGCTACTGTGTAATGTTCCATCTAATTTTTTGTGTGTCTGTGCGCCGAAATTATGGCATGTGCGCATTTTTTCGGGGAATTCACCCACAATTAAAGGGGTTTTTTGTGTCCGAAGTTAGTGAAGACCAAAGAAAAAGGTCTTCACCAAAAATGGAGCAGTTTTTAGTGCCCAAGAAACCCAAAAAAGAAGTGTTCAGCCTGAATTGGAGCGTTTTTTAGGGTTGAAAAATTTTTGTCTGTCTTTTTATTGTAATTTTATGATTAACAACAATATGTCTGTGCGCAGCAAGTTTATGCGTGTGCGCAGTCTCTTAGGCATAGGTGGGCACGGTACTTTGCAAAAGTACCGCGGTACCGGTACTCGGTACTTTGCTAAAATTAGTACCGCGGTACCGGTACTTTCAAATTAAAAGTACCGCGGTACTACCGCGGTACTTTTGCGGTACTTTTTTAAAAAATTAAAAGAAAAAAAATTGGACTGATTAACCTCGTTTACTGGATTGTAAATCATCACTTTTAGCAATTTGGTTCGTTTCCGCGACTAGTGCGAACTCCGTAGACGTACAGTTCGTTTTAGAGAAAGTTTGCCGTAGAATAGTAAGCACTTGCAGTATTAGTATTACTACAATAGTGAGTACAGTACTAGCTAGTGATGAAATTGACTCCATAAAGTATCTAACTTATACGAACTACAGTCACCGGGCTACTTATTGTTCTAGACTTAGAGTATCTTGTGCCCAATAATAACCAAACAGCAGTCATCTCTAAAGCATCACGTACGTAAGTTGACACTGAAGAATACTCTGACGATCATCAGCTCCCAATTATTGCACAAGTGACATTTACACAAAACTTAGAAATTGGGGGATAAATTGCACTTTTGGCAAAGTGTACTGTTTTGATTTGTTTTTAGTCGATTCGTTGCTGCAGTTACTTTTTGCATTTCTTATTTAAAGCTAGATGGGAGCTTACCAGTTGCCAGCCTAAAACGAACGACGCATGTTAATGGTGACTTCTAAAAAATTCTTTTGTTTTCCCGTAATGAGAACAATTTCAAAATTACAGCATTTTTTGTTGCTGTTGCATAGCATATTTATTCTCTTGTCACAACACAGCGTTAGACGCTAATTATTGCACAATCCGCACACTTTCATTGTGATATTTACTTCGTGTCTGGAGGAATTTGCACCTACTTAAGAGTTTCTAGTTTTTCGATGTCTCGTGAATTTCGATTTCTTACCACTGAATTGCTGGCTAGTTCGAAGCCACAAGCAGAGATAATCATTGTAAAGCGCTCAATCCAAGGACGCAACAACGTAACCAGTGTGTGGGTTGAACACAGATTATGCAATTAGAGTTGTCGCAAAAAAGCTTTAGCACTTTTGGCCATGCTTTTGGGGGACTCTCAAGAAGATTCTTTGTCTCTTCTGATTATAAAAAAAAATTAGCTTTTTGGCTAAAGCCGTTAAAATACAGGGTGAGCCAAAAGTAGGCGGACAGTAAAAAAAAATTAAGTGTAACATAGTAATAGAAAACAGGTAAAATTAAAACAAATTTTAGTACTAAAATTGTAGTTATATACCACAAATAACATAGTTGTAACAAAGTTAAAATGAACAATTCAATTAAAGTAACTGAGGCATAAATCTATTCCATATGCCGTCGGCCTACTTTCGGCTCACCCTGTATTTATTTTTTGTTATGTTCAATTTCGGGTGTTCTAAAAGAGGTGCAATCATAAAAATTGATTTCTTGGGGATTAATTTGTGCGGTTTCAGGGGAGGTGGCACCCAAAAATTTCCAGAGACAAAACCGTGTTTTTTACTCGACAACTTTGCACAAAAATTAGATTGCGTTGTTTTGCCCCGTAGAACTTATTAGAAGAGCGTACAATGTTTAGGAAGAAAAAAACCTCATCGCGGCCAAAGCCAAAGTGGGGTTGGTGCAGATGAAAGGATTTTTGAGATAATTTATCTGTATAAGTATTACCGGCCGTATTATACACCGTTTGTAAATGAGAACATCTTCTTCGCCAAACGTTCCAGACATATTTAAGGTCAAAAGCTAATATAAAGTGGATGCCGGCAGTAACGTGCTGTAAATTTTTCTTCAAGCATGCCCGTAACCAAAAATTTGCAATGGGGGGGGACGTTGCGGGGGTCTGGGGGCGGATCCCCCAACCACCGGAGGCAATTGGGGTCGGGGGCAAGGCCCCCAGCCACCGAAGGCATAGAGTGTAGGGGCGGATCCCCAAGCTCTCGAAAAATTTTTATTTTTTTGGCAAAAATAACTTAATTTTAGGCCTATTTTGATAAAAATCAATGCTATTAATACGTGGCATAAAATTAGCAGTGCAAAAAATCATTATACCGTACTAGTTGCATAAATGGTTTATGTTGGAGGTAGCTATTGCTAGAATTTCAGTTCTCTTATTTACAAGTTGGTAAATCATAAAATCTTATTTCGGTAGTTTAGTAAACCTCGCAAGAAGTGATCTATTTCAGCTAAATTTTATAGTGAAAGATGTATGCATATATGGGGGCCAATCGAAGGAAGGTCAAGTTGTTGAGCACTTTTCAAAAAGCGATCAAATTTGATTACCAATTTTCGGCTATTCTTTATAGTCTTTTTTCTCATTTATAAGTTTTATTTTTGACAAATTAGCTCCCTCCCCTTTTCAATAAACATTTCAAAATATGCTTTAAATAATTTTTTGAATCTATTCTAGAGCAAAAGACAGTATCAGAAGTGCTAACAACGTAGTATTTTTCTTATTCTGCATTTTGGTCGGCAGGCCAATGTATTCACCCCACGCTCCCTGGCTGCGTTATTGTATTCACGCCTGATGTGATGAGTATTCATTGCATAAGTCGTCTCTTACAATTTTTTCTTAGCGATTTTGCTTTTGTTTCGCCAGTGCATGAATACTGGTAAAATATTGTTTTGTCATTGCAAGAAAACGTCAATTTTTCAAATCGGCCAGCAAACTGCAAACGCTAAGTCCCTGCGGTGGTAGTAGCGAGTAAGACCAACAGTTAAGCACTAAATCAAGAAAAAAAATTGGTTGTTTATCCAACTTATTTGCAAGCATTTTACAACGTTTCAAGTTTTTAACGTTCTTAAAATCCGTACTAAAAAATAAAAAAAACTAAAGTACCGTTACGGTACCGCGGTACTTTGCTATTTTTTGGCGGTACCGGTACCGGTACCACAAAAGTACCGACGGTACCGGTACCAAAAAAGTACCGACGGTACCGGTACCGGTACCAAAAAAGTACCGCGGTACCAGTACCGCGGTACCAAAAAAGTACCGCGGTACCAGTACCGCGGTACTGCCCACCTATGCTCTTAGGTAAATCTGTGTGCGCTCGCACACGCGGACGGCGTAGAGGGAACACTGCTACTGTGTAGGCTATAGAATGTAGCCAGTGTATTGGGTATAACTGTATACTGTGGCATAGTTTGTCAAATACCGTACTGTAGGCTGATAGCAGGCCTGAATTTCATGCTAAAATCTGGTATTTGCTGCATAAGAAAGACAGAGACCTCTAGAATCTAGGCAGTAGGATTTGAGCTAACAGCTAGGTATCATTCATTGGTGTATAGGCTAATTGCAGAAGCTTGAGGGAGAAATAAAGGAAGATAAGGTAAAAGATTAAAATCTGAAATAGAAAGAACAGAAGCTATCTGGCTAGCAGGCTAGGCTTATCAAAAGAAGATGAAATTAGGAGTTTAGGACATCGATTACTGGTAGTCTTAGGATGCACTCTGCACTGGAGCCTAGGACTAGGCCCGATTGCTGAAGCAGCTACCGGTAGGTGTTTCACAAACTAGGCTACTGCTCAAGGCCTTAATTAAAGCGTATTATATTTAACTTACTAGTTACTTATCGTTAAGTTAAATTGAGCTATTCTGATTCTGTATTGTTGCACTCACTTCAGACTTAATTCCAATTGTTTTTTGGCTTTTTTTAGGTACTGTCTAGATCGTCGGTGCCGGTTTCCGACATCAAATTCAAATATGCTGCTGCACCGGCAGCCTGTTGGATTGCTTTTTTCTCATTGATTCACCTTAAATATGGCACTTTAACACATCAAATGCGAAGACCTGGTAGTGGAGTGGTAAGCGTGCTCACCTGTCAAACCGAGAGTTTGGGTTTTGATTCACCCTGGACACGCTAGGCATATATACTGGTGTAGCGCTAGAGTGCAATCGCGCTACATAATTCTATTTTTTCTCTAGAACCTTACGATTAAACTTAGGGTTTGGGCAGTGATGCCAGCTTGAGAGATACCTAGTAGATTGCACTGCAAAAAAAATGACCGGTGCCGCCGGTGCAGCAGCAATTATATGTTGGAAACTGCTCCAGTGCAGCAGACTCTGCCTTTTTTTTATTGAGGACGACAGACAACAAGCAGCTTTAGGACGGTTTACAATTACAGTAGGCCTACTGTAATTCAGAATTAAAAGCTTACAGTTCATAATCTTAATTACACTACTGTAATCGTTGCACTACTAATGTACTATGGTGTAAAGTTATGGAATGAAATCCCAAAACCAATTTAAAAAGATACTTCCTTTACAGTTTAAATTCAAGAAAGAACTAAAAATTAATTTGTTGTCTCAATATGCTGGACCACACTGAATCATTACAGTTTTGACCATACCCCAAACAGCATTTTCTATATATATTATTGTATTTTAAGCTTGTTAAATTGAAAACTGACTGATATTTGCTTTCTTCTTTTGGTGTGTTGTTTTGATTGTTGACATCATCTAATGTTGGATCCGGTATTGTCCCTGACGATGGAGTTAACTGGATTTCGTCAGGTCATTGTCTTTACCTCGCCTCGCCATTTTGTTTGATCAGATGCATCCTATTTCACCAGAACATTTTTCTTCATCTCAATCTTTACTTGGTGTTTCCATGTTTGTTTCGGTCTTTCTCTACTACAGCTCAATTCAAATTTTAAAGCCTTCACTATCACATTTTCATTTTCTTCCCTCGAAACATATGTCCATCAACTACTCGCTGTTTCTTCGATCTAATAAGCTGCACACCACATATCGCTCGAATCATTGCTCTTTCTGTTTTCAGAATTGCGATCTCTTTTTCTCTTAAACACCTTCCTTCCCTTCCATTCAACATAGCTGATCTTATTATTATTATTATTATTAAAGGGCAGCGGTGCAAGTGAATCTGCTACCAATTAGGTAAAGTCCACCTACACATTGCGTAGGCCTCATTCGGGCCCATTGCCATTATAGCTGCTAAGTTGCTGTATTTTGTTTGGTTACTGGTCGAACTCAGAAAGCCTTCCAGCTTCCTTTAAGTACGTGGCCAGTTTGTTAATGTTACATTTCGTTACCACATTGTGAACAGTGGTTTTGGTAGTTCCAAAATATTTAACATGAATATCTTGGTAAACTTTACAATTGCCTACATGATGATTTGGTGTTTCATCCTCTAGGCTACATTTTGGACACAGGGAAGACTCAGCACGGCCTGTAGTTTTCTTGTGCCGCTGTAGATTGCAATGCCCAGTCAAAACTTGCACTACTCTATTCAATTGAGGCCTCTTAAGGTTAAGGAGACGTATTGTTAGTCGTGAAGACGTCCAATCTACAGTCTCCTTCATCCTCAAGCAGTCTTTCCGTTTATTCCACATAGATTTCCATGTAACTGTGGACCAGTCCGTAACCGTGCTAACACAACTGGCATACGGAACTGTAATTAAAGGTTCAGGACCATACATTATTGATTTAGATCCTGATTTGGCTACATAGTCTGCCACTTCGTTACCATGTACCCCTGCATGTCCAGGAATCCAGGCAATACTGACGTGGTTTTGTTTGCCTAACTGATTTAGGCTTCTGATGCAGTTGAGCACTGTAATTGATGTTATAGTGCTCTTTATGAGTGCTTTGATAGCCGCCTGACTATCAACCAGCACAACAATGTTTTGATTGTGCATTTTTTCCAACTGCAGGTTCTTTGCCACTTCTGAAATAGCTAAGACTTCTGCCTGGAACACAGTGCTGTGTATTCCAAGGTGGAAAAATGCTTGTTTTGGGGAGTTGTTTGGGTATTCTGCGTAAAAACCAGCCCCCACTCTCCCATCTAGTTTCGAGCCATCAGTGTAAACCCTGATAGTGTTGTGATTTAGAATGCTTTCAGATCTGATAGCATTCTGTTTATCCATGATTTGACATTTGAAGTTTCTCTCGAATACCTTTGTTTTCTTTATTCGGTCAGCTGGCATTTGCAGCAGAGGTAAAAATCTTCTAGCCTCATTGCAAATATCAACATGACTTTTCGTTTTCCCAAAGGAGCCAACGGGCTTGGCATGCCAGTGTCCACTCACAGAGATTCTGTATGACCCTCGCACTGCTTCGGCCAACAAGAATTCCTCGATGGGAGTAATGTTGAGCAGTATTTCCAGGGCACCAGTAGGGGTGCCAGGAAAAGCTGATGAAATCATTAAGCAAGCAAGTCTCTGTACCTTTGTGAGTTTCCTCACTAGGTACTTTTTGTTGAGACCGCCAGCCCAGGACACACAAGCGTACAACATGATTGGACGTATCACAGCTGTGTATATCCATTTCATAATAGATGGTTTTATTCCCCAGGTTTTACCCACAATTTGTCTACATTGCATTAATGCCATAGTTGCTTTGCGGGTAATTCGGGTTATTTGTGGTTTCCAAGTTAGCTTGCTATCCAGAGTAACGCTTAATAGCTTTGCTTCCTTGGAAAGTTCGAGCTTTGAACCGTTCATTGTCAAGGAACCCAAATCTGGATTCCGTTTGTGAGTGAACAGTACAATTTCGGTTTTCTTGCTGCTGAACTGTAGCTCTTGTTCCAAAGCCCAGTTTGCAGCAATATTTATTGCTTTCTGGGCCATACCTCTGATCCAAAGCATATCAGCACCAGTGACCAATATTGCTAGATCATCGGCATAGGCTTGACATAAAAGCCCCTGCTACGTAACTCTAGCAATAGGTTGTTTAAAACACAGTTCCACAGAAAAGGCGAAAGGATACCACCTAGTGGGTTCCCCTTCATGACTTCCCTTTTAACTTTGTCTCCATATAGTTCTACTTGGACTGTGCAATGTCTTAGCAAATTCTCTATCCATGAGGTGAGAATCTCGGACATGCCCAGCCCTCGCAGAGCCGTGGCAAAGCCACGGAAGGTGACATTGTCGAAGGCGCCGACAATATCCAGGAAAATACCCAAAGCCGGCTTTTTTCTAACAAGGCATTGCTCTACACGGCGCACAAATTCATGCAAAGCAGTTTTCGTAGAAACACCTGCACGAAATCCATTACTGCGAAGCAGAAAGCTTTGCCTGCACGTTTTTGTCATCATTAATATGATACAGAATTAGTCTTTCCAGCCATTTCAGTTGGAAAGAAGTTAAGGTGATCATACAGAAAGATTTAGCTTCGAAATAGCTTTCCTTTCCGAGAAATATACCTGTGCCTTCTTTCCATGCCATTGGCACATAGCTGTGTCTCAGGCATGCTTGAAAAATGACATGGTAATATTCTTTTAGTTGGTTCCAACCTTTCTGTAACAGAACAGGATATAGCCCGTCTGGCCCTGGGCTTTGAATGGTTGGAATTCGTTGATAGCTGCTTCCATACGCTCGAGTGAGCATATGCTTGCAATCATTTCAGTGTCTTCAGGTCTCACGAATGGGTTATCCACTAAATCAGACCTGGTTGTATGATTTTCTGTCTGCTGGCTACCCGGTGACAAGATATCTAGCAGATAGTTCATTGTTTCTAGAGGAGACTTTGTGAATTCTCCGTCGTGTTTTAATTACGTTGCTAACACGCACCATTTCATTGTTTCAAATAATCTTAACCAGCCGAGCTGTTGCTGTTAGACTACTCGTACTCTCCACAAGCTGCGCCATGAATCGCGTTTCGCTCTTCTGACTGCTTTTTAAAAATTAGATAGGGCAAGCTTTTGAGCCACCCAATCATTTTCCTGTTTTGTTTTAATGGCTTTTTTCCAAGCTCGGCGAGCTTCTTTTCGAAGACTTGCTAGCTCAGAGTTCCACCAGATGTTATCTTTCTTACGAAGTGACTTACGCATCGGGCAAGCAGCTTCATATGATTTAGTTATCACTGAATGAACCTTGTTTACCAGCACGTCAATGTCTTCTATTGAGGAAGGCACTGGTACTGGTGGTAATATTCGTTCATTTAATTTTTGTACTAGTTCGTTTACATACTTATTCCAGCACGTTTGACGGACATTTCGGAACATTTTGGCTTGTTTTAGGATTCTGCTTTTGACCTGGAACCTAATATACATGTGATCCGAGAATGATGGCACGTTGCTAACATGCCAACCAACTACTCAGTCCCACACGCACCGGTTCACCAAGGTTAAGTCCAGAACCTCTTCACGTATTTTGTTTCTGTAAGTTGGTCTATTACCTACATTACAGAAATTCAGGTCTGCACTAACACAAAAAGCCAGCAGATCTCTCCTCGAGGGT